>CAJNOJ010000768.1:3735-24561 GCA_905250025.1 Adineta ricciae | reverse complement strand
ACCAGCATGTATGTGACAAAAACAGATTTTATGGAAATTTTACTATTATGATAACAGTTTAATAATGATCAAATAGCATAGAAAAATAGAGTGAAACACGCTCTATCTTTTGGTAAAAAAAAGAAATTTCTTTACGTCTCTGCCTAAGAAAATAACATACCTCCCTCACTACTTTTGGATTGCCCTAAGTAACTATGTAAAAATAAGAAATAAAAATTAATTTTGTTTTGAATGCAATAATAAATGTTTAGGATAAATTATATTTAAGTATCGAAAAAAACTGATGTTAAGAATGAGTAATTAATTATCGCGAATGTTACATAAGGTAAATAAACAAGAATCATACATTAAAAAAATCTTGAAATTCGATTTATTTTATATGATCGATTAATATTATTAAATCAATTCAAAGTAAATTAGTTAAACATAAAACTTTTGCCAAACATATATTAAAAACAAACAACATAATCGATATTGTATAACATTTTTTGATGAATTAATATAATCAATATAGATTATATTGATAATAATATATAGATAAAATAAGACAAATAATAATAAATATATCCATTGGAATAAACCACGATTGATAAAAAATTCTTTTTTTCTAAAATTTAAAAGAGATTTTTAATGATTCTCAGATCTTTATGGAATAATCAAAGTAAAAATATAATTTATAGTCACAGTTGAGATATGATAGAAATATTTTTAATCTTGCTGAGATAATTTAAAATCAAGAGTAATTCTGAAAGAAAATAGTCATTAATCTGTTTTTATCTAATTTTTTCGCATAGCAAAGGATTTCGAATAAAATTATCTTTTAGAATACTTTTTGCTAATGAGGCCTTTTGAAAATTTTCATTCTTTTGGATTAGAAATAATATATTTGAAGGTGTGAAAACATTACGAATTGTACTTTAATTTACTTTTAGTTTTCATAAAGGGATGTAAATGTGATCAATTTCTTTTTTATTTGAAGAAACGATATATAGAAAAAAATTGATTCTTCTAACATTTTTCCCTACAAATTATTCGGTTAGTCAAAGTTTATGTTAATAATGAAAAAGAATTTAGTCATTGCAAGAATTTCACATTACATAAATTATGAATAGATTTTTATGATGATGATTTTCTTTTACAACAGATCTTTTTATAATTCCAAGTCTGTAACTATTGATGATATTAAAAAAGCCAATTAATAACAAATGTAAGAATTCAGAAAAAAAAATTGTATTCTTTTTATTATTTATTCAAGATGATCTGTATCAAGATTTCGTTCAAATTCTTCGTTCCAAATGTCAATCATTTTCTCATGAAAAACTGTGATTTGATCAGTATCAGTTGTCTTCGTTGACGACCATGGAATATGATTGATCATAACTCCAAAAAGACGATTACAATCGTCAATATATTTTAATGGTTCTTGCATATGCGAATGCCAAGCAAGATCAATCTGTCAAAAAGAAAGATACATTTACAGTGTTCTTTTCAATCAGATAAGTATTCTCACTGCATAGGTTGGATGAATAAAATTATATTCATTTTTTGTTAAATATTTGCTTGTAAGATATAAATATCGTTCATAAGATTTTCTCAATCGTTTCATAGCTAAAGTAAGAGCACTGTGTTGTGTTTGAGAATTATTGATCATAATTTTCATTCCCACTTCATATATTTCAGTGCAATATAATTTAAACCAATAACTATCGAGAATAACATCGGTTTCAACAAATGAAAATGGATTTTCATAATTATTTGATAGTTCAGGTACAAATCTGAACCATGTTTGATCCCAATAAGAATATGCTGGAATAGGACATACAATATAGTGTAGTAATGAATATTGATTTGATAATTGAATTTCGGCTTCGTCTTCAGTTGTTGGTAAAGGACAATATTGTTCTCCGAAATGTTCTTCATACAACTGACAAGTATGAGCAAAAGCTTCTTCCTTTGAACGTTCTTCATCGCTGTTAATTAATAAGGAATGATCAATAATACGACGAAATAATCGTAGACAATCATTTCGATACATATCGGGCCGTAATAAATGAGTTTGCTAGATGATTTCAATGTCGAGAGTAGGAATTAAACGTACGTTAGGATAGGAAGCTTTCAATTGCATGAATTGATAGTATCGCATGATCATTTGTTCGATAATGGTAGGTCGCCACCATCTAGTGACAAATTTAGATGTCTTTTCCAATAGTGCAATCAAGGCAATAGCAGTTCGATCAATATCGACTGATAATTTGATAGTCCTATGGGTTTAGAAGTAGGGAATTCGTATTTTAATTAGCAAAGAACAAATTCGACACTTACACATCTAAAGATGTGTTTGGATGTTCAATAAAACCAGAAATAGGCAAGGCAGAGATGCTATTGTTTACACGAATGGAAGAGCTCCTTGAACAATAACATGTATTTACTAGACAAAGATTATGTCTTCCTGTTCTTAAGTATTTCTCATGGACATTCTTCAGTTCAAGACTGTGTAAGTATTTTCCATAGATCCAGTCCATATAGATTTGTTTAAAAGATTTTGATTGTATTTCATGAGAGGCTACAGAAAGACGTTTACAACAAAAACAACAATAGGAAAAAAATTACTACTTACGATTGCATGTCGCTCTCCAGATTTCATCTTGATCAGCAATGATTTTGAAGTAACGACATACTAAAGACACATTCTCCAAATCACGAACAGTAAGCAATCGAAATATGTGAATAAGAATTTCCGTGGGAAGATTAGCAAAGGATGAGTTCGACAGGGACAGTTGCGTTTCATTTGTTGACCATTCATATTTCCAAGTGATATTCGGTGGAGATCTTTGATTTTCTGCAATATTTCCTATATTATTGTCTTCATCACTATTTGTGTCAGAACTATCACATTCTATAGAAAGAATATAAACAATTTTGATTAATATCTTGAGACGACTTACCAATGTCTGAATCGTGTCGATGATGGCTACATAGGAAGGCCGCCAAACTTTGAAACATCATAGAATCAGTGGAAAATTTTTGCACTTAAACGCTCCTGTCACGAACGCTTTACACAGAACGTTTTTCAAATTAATGAATCATATGCATCGATGTGTTCTGTTACAGTATTTCTTTTCTTTCCTCTACATAACTTTGTAGCGCTCCAATAGTAACCATGATTATTACCTCTATTGTGATATATAATGCAAGTGCACTTACTATAGTTGATTTCTCCTATAGATAGAATATAAAAATGAAGTGATATTCATCATATTTTCGGTTCTTTATTACTGGCACTTGCTTGGTAAATCTAATGCCTGATAAAAAATAGATACAGTAGAATCAAAAGATTTCTTTCTTAGTCAAATTATTTAGTATGATTCGTTGTTTGAAAACAAATTTTCATATAGATAATGTTTCGAATTCATAAAAAAAGGATGCAGGTATTAAGGATACGAAGACTACAAGATCATCCTAATTGCACTCACTTTCATTCACAATATATCTATAATTATTTACGATATAGCTATTAAAATTCCATAAATTCTACATCGTAGAAGAAAAAAAAATCAAATAAGAGAATTTATTAATAATTGCCATTATCACTGTCATAATTGCTTCCACCTATGTCACATTACTATTGCATACATTTTCTTCATTATAATGACTTTGATGATGACTATCACGATCTGTACATTCCGAATTTGCCACACTATCACCGTAGTAATTACTGTATCCATTGGTATCAAATACATATTCATAATCACATGATGCACGGGAATAATAATTTCTCATATCGAACACGTTTTCTGTGTAGGTGATACACGAAAAATTCATCATTAAGAATGATTAATTTTGAAATATCGATATTACGTGTAGCGAAAGAACGAAAAAAAATTTATATCTTATAGGTTAAAGTGAAACGGAAGCGATTCACACATGAATAATCAATCGAATATTATATTAATTAGTAAATAAATATCTAAATATTTCATTGCTTAATTTTTAGAGAGATAACTTATCAGTAATAAATTCTCTTTTATTGAAATACTTTCAAAGACCTTTATTATCACATTTGACGAATGAATGTTCAATCAAAACTTATATCGACATCTAATCTTCGTATTATTATTCGGGAGATATTCATGGTATCATAAAAAGGACATTCTAGTGATTTATTTTTATAAGAAAACAGTCGGAAATAGAAAACTTTTCTGAGAGATAAAAGAATAAGACTATCATGTGGTTCTAAATTTTTTGAATGAAACTGATGATTAAGTTTGCTTGCTTGATCAGTCTCTTATGTGTTTTTTTTTCTTTTTCACACCCGCATTTTTCTTATTGATCGAATACAAATTTATTTGTGATCCGCTCCTGGTAATTGTAACTTTGCTAATCTTTGTAGTCTTAAATCGCGAACTAGATCATATATCTCTTTATTTTTCGGTATTTTACATGCTGCTAATGAAGTAATATCGTTGATGATCTTCTGTAATTTATGTCGTTGTTGTGCTTTTTTTGTGTAAGTACACCAAGGAAAAGACTTCGAAAATTTACTATCAATGTATTCATATAATGACTGAATCAATAAATAGAACCAATTATTGGTAACACTATTTTTGTTCGTAATGATATTAGCGATTTCTTTCATTAAATTTTTGGTTAATAGAAATTCTAAACTGTTTCGATCATATTCATACTCAATAATTGACATAGCAAGACTAACTAATATTTGATTGAAATCTAATTGAATTGAGTCAGTTACGAATATATAATCTGCTAATCGATTTTTTTCGCTAATAATTCTATATGATTTTCCAAATCCTTGATACATCAATATAGCGCATATTAATCTACCAAATCGTGAGTTCAAATGAATTTTATTTTCAGTCATATCTTGATTTTCTGATTGGATACTCATTTTATCAACGCTGGTCTGAAGTTTAGTAGTCAATCCATAGCTCAATATGAATGGTAAATGTCGATGAACTAATGAATAATTATCCCCTGAAATGATGATTATTCGGTTAGCAAGATAGGAGTTCAAAATAGATTGATACACATATTTCTGATCATACTCAGACGCATTCATACATATAAAACCAGCATTCGCGGATGAATTCATATGTTGTAACAGCAATTCAGATTTCATTACATCATATGTTGATTGAGGATCTGAACTAATAAAAATAATCAAATCTGTTGTATTCAACCAATTAACTGTTGGATGATGAAATGTTCCATACCGTCGTATATCCCATAGTTGATTGGAATAATTAAACAAACGAAATAAATTCATATATGTAAGGAAGTCAGTTCGAGTAAATGGTGAACTTGTAAATAGAAGTACATCAGTATGAATATTAGACCTAAATGATGGTACGATCTGAATATTGTTTTCATGCTTTTCAATTGGTTTATCACGCAATAACAAGACAAAGCTCCAAGGCAAACTTTCATAAACTTGATAAATAGCATCTGCAC
Source organism: Adineta ricciae (assembly GCA_905250025.1). NCBI lineage: Eukaryota > Metazoa > Rotifera > Eurotatoria > Adinetida > Adinetidae > Adineta > Adineta ricciae. The sequence goes on along the minus strand of CAJNOJ010000768.1, from coordinate 19,092 downwards.
TAGAACTAACTTCAAAGCTAATATGCTTCGTTGATTTACGTAGGATTATTTCATTGACTTTATAGTGATCGTTTCCAGCGTTTTTCATATCATACAGAAATTCTCCGTTTATAGATATGATTTTTATTAAAGGATGACATGAGAATATAAATTCTACGAAACCAGCTGAATTTGGACAAGTACCATATGATCGTGTAGAAATATTCTTGAAAGTTATTGTTACGATATCTCGTTCACCAATGCCTAGAACAGTTGGAACTTGAACATTTATAATTTGAATCGGGTATTGACAAGTTATAGTAGTTGAAAATTGATTTTTTCGAAATAAGCGGTTTAATAACTTAATTTCTGCTGTTATTATTACGGGCTGAATGTATGGTTGATTGACTGAGGGTACGGGTACTGCATTAAGATGACATCTAAATTTGTGAGAATCGATAAGCGTTTGATTAACAGTGGCTTGCATCAATAAACTAGCGTCGTTGACCTTATTAGAAATATATTTTGTAGATGAAAACGATAATATAGAACCACTCGGTAAAGTTATTGAGCCGTTATTTGTCCATCGAACATCTGTAATAAAAAAGTCCGAATTTGGCTCATAAATTTCATCGTTATTCTCATTAGTTATAGTATAACCGCTAACACTGGCGTGATACTTAGTGGGTCCCCTCTCGATAACATTCCCATTCATATCTATTCGAGTATATTGAACTGAACCATGATTTGCAACGCAACCATCGACACCAGTTAAGCCATCTTTGCCTGATTTACCATCAGATCCATCTGTTCCTGTAGAACCTTGCGCACCATTGCTACCATTGTAAGAACCAAAACTATGTGCTGAATTATGGCCACCTCTGCCACCACGACCACCTGCTCCACCTGCCCCACCTACACCTCCAACACCACCTGTTCCACTACAACCACCTTTACCTGCTAATCCCGCCTGACAATCCACTTCAATTAACATAAATAAATGAGAATTTGAACTATAAATTTCAACATGTCCACCATCACCTGCATCGCCACCATTGCCACCATTGCCTCCGTTACCGCCGTCACCTCCTCGTCCACCAGATGCTCCGTCCCGACCATCACCTCCATTTTCGGCAGCAACGCCTTCACTATGAATATCCATTGCCGTCCTACCATTACGACCAGGACCAGCATGACCACCATTGCCACCGCTACCGCCATTCCCTCCCCGTCCTCCAGCTCCTCCATTACCACCTCTAGCCTTTATCAAGACTATTTCTTTTGACTTTTGTAATTGAAAACTATACTCTTCTTCTTCAAAGAAATAGTCGAGATTCGAGTTAACAGTATTAGAACATTTTAAAAAGGTATGTAATGTTTCAAATTTTTTTACGCGCACCCTTAAATTATCAACTGATCCGTCTAATTCAATCAATGCATGTCGAGAATTTGCGCCAGATTCACCAGGTTGTCCGTTCGATCCATGTGCACCCCTACCACCATTACCACCAGCTTTGTCATATTGAGTGCTACTTCTGCCAGAAATACCCTTCGATCCAGATTTGCCAGAACATCCATCTGAACCGGATAGCCCACTAATCGAAATGACATTCTTCGCTAACATTATAAACGTCAGAAAGAAAAACTGGAGTCTTTGATTATGTATTATAGAAATGTGATCTCTGAAAAAAAAAGAAAAATGCGCCACAATCTAGTTAACATACATATTTGAGTTTCCTGATTTTTAGACACGACCGAGTGTATTCTCGAAAACCGATTTTGTCGCAACGTTTTGTACGTTCATGGATCGAAAATAATTCCTCTTATAGAACCCAATCTAACGAAAAACAGATCTATTTAGTAGTTTCACATATTTACGATTCTGGCCATTTGGTTATATAGCTGAAACTTTGGATGTATGGCACTACTATTGATTACTAACGAAAGGAAAATATCTTAAAATATACACTCATAAATCAGTATCGAGAAAGTCAATGAAGAAAACATGAATAATTAGGGAAAGAAGATTGAATTTACAGAATACAACAAAACTTAAAGAAATGTAATTTGTTGTCAAAAAGATTTTGAATCGAATAGTATTAATACACGATTTCATTCAGCATTCCTTACCGATATTCAACAATATGAATTGATGCTTGTCCTTTATGGCTACTTAATACTCGCGTTTCTTTACGATAGTATTCTGACCATGTTGAATAAAACGATGTAAAGAACAGTTAAAACTCGAAGAATAACATATAATATATTGTAGATAATGTCGACACAAAACTTCATTGTTGGTCTATAATATAATGTTATCTAAGACTTGTTTTGTTATCTTTAGACAAAAAAATATGATTAGAATGCGCAAGAATAATTTATCTGCATTTTAAAAACTATCTAGAAGATGAAAGTGAGTGAATAGAATCGCCATGATTGAGTTCGACCATTGTCAGAAGTCTCATCAGACGACTTAATTATTATGAATAAGACTAAAACTGACTGTAAATATTGTGGTAATTTTAATTAATTCTACCAGGTAATAGTTGGTAGTACATACTATTCTACGAATCGAATATTATTCTATGTGTACGAAGATCATCTAGGATTTATTTTTATATACGCACGTTCTGTTGATCACTCGATTATAGTATGCGATAGATAGAAGCTGAAAAGGATACGAGCGAATCAACTAATGAAATACACCAAAATCTGTAGAATGAGACGGCGAATCTTTCTATGACAAATTGGAGATACTTTGAAAATTAAATAAAGATTTCTGATAGACATTACTATCATGCACTTTCGCACATTTTTTACCATAGCATAACGCAGTTTTTAGAGGAATTCAAGGGAAGAAACACTCTTGATATATCAATCCAATACCATCATTAGAAAGAACGCCAAATTATGCACAAAATGGTGTAACATACATTTCGAAAAAATTCATAATAGAAACTTATGACAGTCAGACGGTGTCTATACTAGTATTATGACATACTTCTAAGGGGTCTTTTTATGTAAATACTACAAAAATTTTCAGATTATAAAACTTCTTATACATACATCGATAGGACTTTGCGCGGGCTACAGAATGGCATACTTCTTATCTTATTAAAAAGTTAGCAAAATTTGTTCTCTGTACAAAACTGTCCAAAAACCATGGAAAAACCACTCCTGAATACCAGAGATGATTCTTAAGTGGCCTGATGATCAAGTGTGTTATAGACAGATCGCTAGAACTTCTCATACCTGATTTTAGCCTGTGGCGTCACCTCTTTTCTGTGAATACCAATAACATATATATGAAAAAGTATATACATAGACTAGAGTTACGATAAGTACACGCACAAGTAGCTGTACATGTATGGATGTACTCGTCCTTGCCCTTGACGAGCCATCCTTGGGCTTCTATCTGATTATTATTTACTCAATGACTCTTGAAGAGGTCTAATTGAGAAAAAATAAAATTTTAAAGCTAGAAGCACCACTGATATGTCTTTCATCTTTTACTATATTTTCTTACTCCCAATACTTGACAATCGACGCCTTCGTTTGTTTAGAAGAGTTTGATTGGTTCTGGACTAAGGAGCTTTGCTTGTATACGCGCATGAGGATGATTCCGAACGTTTTATTTTAGACAGTGGAATAGACATGTAGATGAGGTGCTCGATTGGTTCTGCTTACTTCTGATTGGTGTATTACTATCGGCGAGTCGCAAATTGCCATGGTGGATGTGACGATTTCTGATACAAGAGATGCTATGTACACTGAAAAAAGATCCGGATAATGATCTATCTTTGTCCTTTCGAAAGTTTCTAATAAACCCTTCCAGGGTTTATCTAGAAGTGATCAACCATTCAATTGTTTATCAGCGAAAGAGTTTATAGGCTTGTAGGTTTATTGAATCTGAAAGGGTTCATAATTCCTACAAAAAGGTATCTCATATATTACTTTCAAAATAGAGGCATGTTCTTTAACGGATGACAGTAGAGTANAAGCCATTTATTGAGCATGTGATACATAGGTTACTTTTTATTGAAAGAAATTTCTGAGATTCACAACAAAGTAGGAAAAACATGAAAAAGTAATTAGAGATAAAGGTTAGACTAAGATTCTTGTTCGCCGATTCATGATAGTTACTGTTAAGGGTGATACAAGGATCCTCGTTAAATGCCCTCTGGTTCAGAAAAATCAAATTTTTATAAAGTGGGCGCTATAGCGCCCACAGGGCAAGAAAGGGTTAAGATTATTTGTTTTAATTCAAAGACTTTTTCTGTGACAAAAAGAAGAAAGGTAACAAATTTTCTTATTCTTTATTGTAGTCGGCGATCAGTGATAAGTTTCTTATTTTCTCTTTTCTTTTCTCTTTAACTTTCTGTTGGCTTAAAATGTCGTTGATTGTGAACTGAGAAAAAAATCAGGAGAATCAGGGGAAAATGATAGAGATCAGCTCCTTAAATCAGGAGATTTTCGATCAGGAGAAAAGTACAAAAATCAGGAGATTTGTCAACCCTGGTTTTGAGTTTGTGTTGTATTTTGTTTTTGATGCATCGCACATACAGCATGATGTTGAGGACCCAAATATTCATAAACGCATTGACAACCTGTTCCAGGTGCAAAGATTGGTATAGTCACATCCCTTAATTTTGCTCCACCAGCTGGCTTCATTCCACATACAGCATGATGCTGGGGACCTAAGTATTCATAAACGCATTGACAACCTGTTCCTGGTCCAAATAGCGGCACGGTCGCGTCTCGTAGTTTTGGCCCGTACTGCATTTTTTATTTATCTGAGAAAAATGGATATTATCATCGTCGTCGCTTTATGTTGTTTTTTTTTATGTTTGAATTAGATAAGAGACGAATTCATAGGAAGATAAATAAGAAAAAGATAGATTAACGAATGATTTATTTGCTTGATCTTTTTCAAATGACGCGATTATCGAAAAACTATAAGTCTTTTTTAAGTATTAAACAGTTTATTAATATAGGAAATATATTTATTTATTCATCATCTTCTTTAACTTCTTTAATAATTGATTTTATATGGATCCAATATCTTAATGTTACTGTGCCTTGATTTTCGCGTCAAATTTTTCCTCTAACATTAACTATAAATAACGCTCATCGAGACGGACTCGCATTACCCTCGACTGAAAAAGATTCATATGTAATAATCAATTTGCTATTAGAAAATAAAGAGTACAACACTGCTACGAAAAACATTCCAACGAAATTTATTAAAGATTCGAGCTTTCGATAGACACTTCTATCATCGTCAGGAATGAATAGAAAAGAGGAATTGGTTATGTATAAGTAGTTTTTGATCAAAGAAGGTTGATTAATATAATTCGCGAATTATATGTTCAGAAGAACTTGTGCCACCGTTGGTGGGTATGAGTTTCTAGAAAATATTAAGTTTGAATTTAACATCATTAAGAGCGTTACCTTTAGCTTCGTTCGTATAGAGGCTTTCTTTGATTATTCTACGATTCCAGTTATTCTCGTAGGTGATTGTTTCAGCTCCTAAAAAATCAAAGGAGTGTTTTAATTCAGAAACATGTTAAGCAATATTAGACTTATCTGATTGATTCTTGATATCTTTTTGATGTTCTTTCATTCGGATTGTTTTGTTCCGATTTGTTTCATCAATGTAGACTTTTTCACACGTGTTACATGAGATTTTATATACGACTTTTTTGTCCTTCTTCATATCATCCTTTCCTTTTTGGATAGGAAGAAATATACGTTTTAGTGTGAATGACTTTTTAAACGCAATGTTTATCTGAAACAGAGGTAAAAATCTCTTGCATGCTCGTTTGAGTTTTTTAGCAAATTTGGCTGATTCGTTTCCATGGAATTCTAAAATAAAGAAAATAGTTTTTAGTGGTGTTTGATTTGTTTTTAAATTAGTAGAGTGACAATTCCAAATTTCATCATGATTTGAAACGCTCTCAGTAAACTCAAATATCTCCGCTTCCTGACGTCCGTTTGAGATGATTTTTGAAACGCGGAATAGAGCAAACATTTTTCTATCCAGCCATGTACTTTTTGGGTCAATCCATGAGGACCCATCCACTTTTTGGAAAGGTTTTTTTTTGATTTTTTTCGGCTCAAACATCCGATCTCTGTTAGAAAACACTTTTGGTGAAAAAAAAATTGGGTCCTATCTGCGGAAAACCTCGAAATTTTTAGCGTTTTTAGGTACACCTACAGCGTTTTTCTATACATAGAAAAATTGACAGAAAAACATCTGAATCTTCATCAAAAGCTCTTTTTTCGGAATTGTCTAGTACTCATAAATATCAAACAAGTCTAGAAACATGTTTTCTGGCAGGAATCAGACTGATCTTATTGAATTTCATATGTGGTAAGTGTAACGGAATATAGAAATGGAAATGAATGTTATTTCATTTCAGCTGCAGCATATTTCTTCTTTATTTTATTATTTGTGATCACAAAGACAGATTGGAGGAACAGCACTATCGCTATTCTTCAATGTAGAAGATATTAACTACATTGTATCATACTCCAAAATGTATCGTATACAATACAGAACATAATCTTTTATACAGAAGAGAAAAGAGAAAAGAGAAAAGAGAAGAGACCAAGCAGTGATAGTACAAGGTAATATTCATAATGAGAATATTAGTAAGAAAAGAACATTACGCAAGGACACTAACTTATAACTGACATCTCTAAATGATAACTCATAAGATATGATATTTAGATGGACGTGTCTGTTGGCACAGGCGTGTTATAGCATCGGCTGCTTGATGTCGATGTCGGAGAACAGTATCAAGTTATACACAAGCAAGGATCTGTCAACTTGATCGAACGTGATCTACACACAGAAGATATTCGTCACTTGTACGGAATTACTGGCCTTTTCGCAATTATCATCCTTGTGAGTATGGCACCTATTCTGTTATTTGCAATAAATAAATTGGAGAGTATCTAATGTTCTGTTAGGTCACTTACATGCGTTGATTGAAATGAACATCAGGTTCGCTCACATGTCTGCAAAAGAACATAGGATGATCGTTTTGCATCTATGTTTTTTAGATTATTGTTACTATTAGCGAGCATTCAACGATGACAGCATCGAAGAGAGGATCGACTCAACGAAAAGTATGTCTCCAAGCACTTTGTCGCTCTTTTCATACTAATCCTTCGCGGCATTTAGATACAAGAAATCGCGCGAAGGAAAAACTTTCATCGTCATGGCCCGATCGACAAAACGTAAGTACAATACACTTCATCTATCACTTCATTCTCTTTTCTATTTTCTTCAATAGATGCTAAATGAAATTGGACAGTTGTTCCATGTTCGTGTACATATTCGTGTGTGTGTGTGTACAAATAAATGCAAACTCGTGTCTTTTCCATCGAAAATAGTAGTTTAATGAAGTAGACGATTAGGCTGCCTAGGCGTCTTTGCTATAAAGAAATTATCCTTCTTCGTACATATTGAATGGCATGGAACGTTTTCCATTCTAGATCTATTTTGCCTGCGATTATCTCCGTTACTTACCTTGCACATGGAAAATATCAACCCTAGTGGTACTTATTCATCAAATTCCGGCAAGTATATTCCTTACGTGTTCACACTACGTACACTAGCATATGTATTGTACGACGGCCGAACTGCACATCGTTTCTGTTGTAGAAATGCGTAATCATGGCAGTGAAGCATCATCTGACGACAACTGCTATCATCGGTGTCGTCGAGATCGCCACCGCCACCGTCATCGTCGTGGATGTCGTTCGACTCGTCGATGTCGCCGAGAGAAAAGAGCGCTTCTTCAGCACCTTATGAAACAGTGTATTCAATATCAGGAACAAATCTATGAGAATCAATCTGAAATCAACCAACTCAAAGATCAAATCGAACGGCTATGTGTATTGCCTGGCAAATTATTTGATGGCCTGCGCGACATGGCGTCTGTGCTTCGTTCAATCCAAGATCATCTCAATGAATTTCATCAACTCTAGTCGAACGACTTTGTGTTCGTGCATGACCTCTTGATGCCCCTCAACATGATTATTTCAAATGATGTCATAAACGAACGATCCATAGATTACTTCTTTTGTTCATTCTAGATCACATAGTTTTAGTTGTTTGAATGTTTCAACAGACGAACTCCTCCATGGAAGAAAACACTTCAGCCGATGTGAACCGTTTGAATACAGGTAATTATGGTTCACATTTGATGAAGAATATACATGTGATTTTGTTTTCACTTCTACTTTCAGATATCTATCGTCATCATCATCATCATCATGATAGTGAAACATCGACAACAACACACTGTTCGCGTCATTGTCCTCATTGTCACGGTGGTTCGACACATCAACGTCGATCAAACGAAAATGCCATCATACAATGCATTTTAGAACAACAGGCTCAGTGTTATGACCACATCTTTCAACAACATCACGATATTCGTCAGTTGAAAGAGTACGTTCGGAAATTTCATGATCTGATCAAAACAGTCGACGATGCTCTCGACATTATTGTCCAGGGTATCGTTGACATTCAACGTCGTTTGGAAAACATGAATAACAATACAACCGATACATTGCTAGAGTAGTTTATTGTTAGTTTTCATGTACTTGTAATTATATGTTAAATAAATTAAGACTTTGTCGTGTGCTTCACATGTTCCAACTAGATGTTTCACATCATCTATTTTAGGTTGCAAAATGACACAATTGCTTCGTGCTCGCAAAGATTACATCGATTTGCGACCTATCCCAATTGATGGTTCCGTAAGTATGCATGATATTCAATGTGCAGTGATTGGGCTGTAATTCGTGTACTTTGTTCTGTCTAGAAAAACTACAGTTACCGATGGAAAATGATAGCGCTGTTGGATTTCAATGAGCGCGGACAGGTAACGAGACTAGACTATTCGTTTAGTCTTTAATCGGACGAGTGAAAAGCTTCTTCTTTCTATCTTCCATTTAGTATATACTTCCGTTTTCCAAACGAGTGGTGGATATACCGAAGGATCTATGGCGAAGAAATCGAAAACAACCGGCACCTCCAGGCTACGAGCTGTGTGGTTGCATCGATTGTGAACACAAAACTTGGGAAGATCATGTTCTACGAGATGATCTTGATGACGAAGTATCGACATATGGTAATATGCATCTAGAACTTGTGTATTGTCCAACGAACGATGACGAGTAAAAGTTTCCATCGACATCAATCACCGAACATCGTTCATTTACATTATTGAAATTTTAGTGAAAATATCCAACACCAGTCGTGCAATTATAGTGATGGTCTTGCGGACGAAAGTGTTGATGATTATAGTCAATCGGACAATTCTTATGAACTTACATGGCGTGAACTTTCGTTGTCTCCATTTCCATGCGGTGATCCTTACGATTCGTATGACCTTGAGTGTTGAGTGGTCTTGTTGTTATGTATACAATAAAAAAGAACGGATTAATTCATAGCCTTCGTATTCGTTTTCCTTGCAATAAAAAAGAATTCCATGTATGCTTTTAAATTTCAGATATATTCCATCAAGAGCGTATTGAAGAGTGCAACCTACGATGAATAAAAGGTTCAAAACTCGTCGATCAAAGTCATCCCTTTGGGTGGTAATCACGTTCATAGACAAAACTATCACGGAGAGTAACATCTTCTCTGCATAGGATGAACCAGTCAACGAAGATGTGGTGATTATTTCACCGGATATCGTCGAGTTATGTGCAACAAAGACGAAGACAATGAACGAAATAGAAGTCCCCGTTGAACCCATTGCTTTACACGTTGATCCAATAATTAGTGTAACTATGGGAGCTTTTCCAAAGTTAGAGCAACAACTAGCTATCTTACCACTGTTTCCAACCGGCGGCAATAAGGTGACCAGTCCAAGTTTTCCTCTGCTACCCAACATACCACGTACGTATGTCTATTTACCATGTGAACGATTATGACGCCATTTATACTATATGTCACTGTAGCGTATCAGCTGAGTCCAAAAGAACTGATGCGACGCCATTCAAATGCGTTCGAGCCATCCTTCGAAGTCATCGACAACAATCCAGATGTACCGTCACTATTACGTGCAAAATATCAATTGTTCTACAGTGATCTAATACGACGATTGAAGGTCGACTTTGCTATTTTGGATTACAATTATACACGACTTGATCAATACATCCAACGACTGGTCGCAGAACAAATTCAAGTATTCAATCTTCTACCAAATGAAATTTCACGCCTGGACGAACGAGAATATCCATTAGCATTGGAGTTTTTTCTGCAATTCGATGGTATGTTCTATTCATTGTGTGATGTGCTATGCTAACATGTGTACTTCTTCCTCTTCTTCTAACTTTCGTAGTTAATATGTTCTACATGAAAACATGCTCGTTTCGCCACGCTCGTCCACGTTCAATGAGCGAAGGTTTATTCTGTGTACAAACGCCTGAAGCTCGTTATGAACTGGCCGCGTGTGGTAATTGTGGATTGTGCTATCCACAATATGACATGACGCATCGAGAAAAGAAATACATCGTCGAGTTTAGTCAAGCACACACACATTCATTTGTCAATGGATATAAAACAATTCTGAACTGTTCCGCTGTATGTATTACAAACCAAAATACTCACCCATTGACCTCGCTCTCGTCTAGTCGTGCCATACACAGAATATTATCTACACATTGACATGCGTATGTGGAAAAATGGACTACATCGGTGCAACTAGCGGCAGTTTACATGATCGCCTCTATAGTAAGCCATACGTACTTCATATCGATACTTTCTTGATTGTCATCATTGCTGCAGCACATCGTGAACATGGAAATCGGATTATGCACGAATTCCTATTAGGTCAAGCAAACATCATGCGTGATCTACCAAGAGGAAAAACAAATGAGTAAGATCAATTATGAGAGAGAGAGAGAGAGAGAGTATAGTCCTTCAACTAGCACAGCTTCCACTTTCAACAAATTCTAGTATCAAACGGAAGGATCGCATGCAACTGTATAAACATTCAACTCGATGTCTTGATGCAATGCAAATTTTCTTGGATGCTAATCCGCAATATTGGCGATTTGTACCAATGGCCATGGATAAAGCTGTCACACCTGAACAGCAAACAATCACACGACCTCAATTATTTGATGAATCAGATCCAAATTGTCGTTCAAAGGAAGATTGTCAAGTGTGCATTCAAGCTGTTCCTCGGCCACCAGACGAATTCACTTTCTCGAACCGACAAATCCTTCGACAAGCCGAATACTTTCATAATAAACGCGACAAAACATTGCCCAACCGCGATATTGATCTGTATCATGCTACGATTGTAGCTGTGTGTAAGTTACACAAACATTCTATCCACAATCCATCCTATCTTTGCTCTAGTGCCCGACAGTTGTTCGAATATGTTTCGAGACGTCATCGAATCCTTATTCATTACTTATGCGGATACAACACTCAACACAATTGGCAACGTTCTCCGCGAAGAACAACAGCGCAATCATTATTATCCATTGAACGATCCATGGTCGACTCGTAGTAAAAATTGGTGCAATGGTTTGGTGCGTCGACCATGGCCAACGACGAATCCGAACTGAAATCATTATCTCACGCTGTGTTACGCTTTTTTCATGTAAAATAAATGTATTTTGCCGTTCACTATAGTTGTCATAAATACACATTCACCGTTTCTTTTCCATAGAATGCTACATATATGCACTCGCGTTACCGTTCGTCTTTTTCGTTCTAGATATACCAACAACATTACTCGACTGATCTATATGTCATCATCATCATCGTCATCGACTTCAATGCGCCGTTATCATTCAAACAACGACGAACGGGACATCGATTCGGCCGGCGTGCATGACAGTGAACGGCAATGCAAGACACAGCCGTGTCGAACGATATCAAACCGTCTTCAACAACTACGTGTGCTTGGTGATATCAACGTCACTATATGCCATGGCAGTAGTACGTTGTCCGGCGAAGCTTTGGCGGAAGAAGAATTAGTCGAACGATTGAAACAGACAATTAACGAATTCATGACTCGACCTGATCGTCGATATTCGTATGATACGACACTGCGTTGGACAGTTGATCATGGCAATGAAATTAATTACAGTGTAGTCATCTACATTAATCAACCAGCAAATCTATTTTGATACGCACAGAGACATATCCTTGTTGATGCTTATAGGAGAACTGTAAACAAGAAATAAAAGAGTTGCTACGACACAGTTTTGAAATAAACATACTCCAGATTGAAACTATGTATTCTTTCGCTGTTTCAGATTACAGTCAACTCGTCCCATGGCTACTGCGTCATCGTCGTTAGTCAAACAAATGCAAACAGATGTCATACAAGAAACGAATAGAGCGAATGGAGATGATGTGCAAAAAGAAAAAGAACTGGTAGGAAAAGAAGTTCGGTTTCAAGTGAATGTACATCACTCATTTTTCCTGTAAAGAAATTTCGTGCTATGTTCGACTATTCATTATCCACTCCACGGTATTCGTCATTGTCAAACTGGTCTTCAAGTGACCAGTTACAGAAACGGAAAAGACTTCTAAAACATCCATTTTATATCGGCTTTAGTCATGCTACCAACAATCAACTTGTGCTTTATGGTCAAATGACTTCTGCGAACGGTCAATATACAAAGCAGATTATCCGATGAACCTTGTTTTAAGTGCAAAACATCGTGTAACATTTGCAAATAAATACTACTTCTCTGTTTGTCACGTTAGCATATGTGAAAATGACTGTACGTTGTTCGATTCTAGATAAAGAGTTGTTCGAAATCAAACGTATCAACGTTTACCAATGCGTTCAGCAAACCGTTCGCGTATCAACACGGGCGCATCAACGCCGCCCCCATCACCTTCATCATCATCATCGTCAACGACGACGTCGACAACAACACCCCCAAATTCTCAATCTACAAATGAATCATCCGGAGAATTTCTCATTGTTTTAACTAATAGTCAACACCTATTACGACGATTAGCAGCTGATTATCAGGTAATATTTCATGCTCCTTCAATTGATCTAGCAATGTACCTTGCCATCTACTTTCTAGAATGCTGAAATACTTCGAAGAAGTGTTTCAATTGGAAACGACACAACCATGTTCAATACTGATCGGGAACGGCTTTTGACTGCGCTGTTACAAGTTGAATTACGACAGGTTGCTCGGGATTATCTTTCTCGAACTCGACGATCTTTTCCAATTCAATACTTGTTCAATATGTCTGATATCGATTCAACGCATCGTCGCACATAGTCGCTTTCATCAACAATCGAACACTTGAACAAAAGATTTCATGAGTTCTTCCTTTTTTTTTCTTCCTGTATATTCCCTTTCCCCCTGTTGACTTTCATTTCAATTCGAAGTAAGACTAAATGACCATATGAACACCTTTATTTTGTAGATAGTTCACTTTTTGAAATACGAACCATGTCATCGTTGAATAAATCCACTGACAGCAAGGAAGAAACAGCTTCATCTATTACTATTCAAGCGCAATCGACGACATCGACACAAACTGAAAGCAGTCCGCAACCATGCCGACGCTTTTGCATCGTATTAACGAACAATCCTCGTATGATTCGATCTGCAAGTCGAACGTTACACAATGCCACGGTTAATGTGTCTGTAAGACTATCGTGTTTTGAACTAATCCAAAAGAAATCAAATGAAACTTTCCTAGAATCAAAAAGTACAAGAACGACAGCGTTCTCCACCACCTTCGCCCTCGAAATCTCAACATCGAGAACAGTTGACTCTTTCGAATGAGCAACAAGTGCCATTATCGACACAGTTTTCGGCGATGAGTATTACAACGGACAATGATGGTGATCACGAAAAAGAAATTGAAGATGATTTTCGAGCACAAATCCAATCCATTCTTCAGGCATACTTGCAGAGGACGCGACGAGCAAGTTCAATTAACTCAATTTTTGACATGTCGAATTGTGTTGATAATTGAAACTTCGCTTCTTTTTTCTTTCGCGCTTTTCATTTGTACTTTTAGACATAAAAGAACTTAGCGAAGATCTTTCGCAGAAAATCATTTTTTGTTGTAGATCACCGTCATGACTTCACCACATCGTAACACACATAACGACTCATCACGAATCAGGGTTCCATATCCATATTTCATCATTACCATAACAAACTATCCACAATTCACACAACGCACACAGTGGTACCCGACGTCCAACGAAGTAACTCTGCATAGTCTCGATACCCACACCCTCAAGATGGCTTTCTCTTGCATTTCCATGTAGACTTTGAATCCTCAATCACAACATAACTGCATGTTTATGCCGGGCGTTCTCGTCCACTTCGGAACCGGTTCTACCGATCAACATGAACGATTGTTATACAATACTGTTCGGTATCAAATTCGACAAATTATTCGAGCATACCTTCGACATACTCGACAATCATACCCAATTCACTTGGTTTTCGACTTGACCGATCTAGCAGCAGACGGCTGATAGGCATTCGATGCTGCATTCTGTGTGCATACTTGTATCTATCGTGATGTTCATATTTAGATTTCTATATTTCACTTCAATAAACTCATGATACTCACTTTGACAAAGTCGTGATATAGATTCATACTGCTATTTTCTAGAGTACATTACAACACAGGGATGGCGTCCGACTTCTGGACTATACATCAGATCATGAGGCATTTACAGAACGAAGAAGCTACAGCAGCAGTCATGGATACGACTGATGATCGCGAACTGTCAACAGATGAGCAGAATGATGAACAAGAAGCCGAAAACAATCAAGAAGGAAACACAGATCGACGATACTTATTCATCATCTTCAACGATCCAACATGGTCTCGAACAGTCCAACGACTCAAAGGAAATGTATGTTGAGATGGTGACTTTTCAACTTCCACATCCATTTCTTCTAGCCTACACAACAGCGCATGCAAACTGTGACATCAGATGCAGCAGCTACAGTGGTCAACGAAGAAAGACGAGGATCATCTGTCGATGAACAGTTTACTTTGCAACTACGGCAACTGTTCGATGATTATATGCAACGCACAAGGCGACGTTTCCCGATAAGATACTTTATTGATTTCACTAATCAGACTATGTAAAGCCCACTAAACATTGTTTCACAGAAAAAAGTTGAAATATAAAAAATAAACTATCAATGAAAACATCATGCCAACACTGACGCCCTGTACTACATTTTGATTTCGTTTCAGATAAAACAGATATAATCATAAAACCAATCCAATCCCACAACCCATCACTGATTGCTTATCAGTTGACCTACACAATGAGTAAACATGCTTTCTATAAGATATATGTAAGTGGAATAACTGATCGCGCG
>CAJNOJ010000767.1:4931-24569 GCA_905250025.1 Adineta ricciae | reverse complement strand
ACCCAGGAATGAATTTCTCGAAAAAGAAATATGTAGAAATATTCAGAAGCATGTGCCTGATGTTTCCACTCTATTTCAAATTGAATTTAAAGGGTGGCAGATTTCATCATAAATCCGGCGGAGTCCTTTCATCAAAACAAATACATATCGACTGTTCAATGGCATTCGTACATCAAGTCAACCACTTATATTCAATTGTTTAACATTTAATTTTCTGTGCTGCTCTCGATCGTTAAAATAAAATTTCTTCGAGATTTTTTATATGGTATGTATTTCAATTTAAGAAGATGACAAGACTTTGATTCTTGATTGCCATGTAGGTTTTTGGTTTTGAGTATGGTAGAAAGCATTCACAGTAGCCAATACGAATTTATTATTACAACTTTTGTAAAGCTTCTCAGGTCAGGTCTTTCGAAAAAGATTTCAAGATTTTATCATCTACTTTAGTCGAAATATAGACCAAATAAAAAGACACTATTCATCCCAAATGTGATCAGAAAATTGAAAAAATAGTACACAATAGTATTGTTACTGGTTCTGATTAACAGTACAAGTTATAGGTCTAGTACTTTGTGCTTATGTAGTACTAAGTACGTGTAGTAGCCTCCCAAATTTTCAAAAAGTTTGCTTTTGTTAAACGCGAGAACGAATAATTTTCAAAGTGCTTCAGAACTTGTGAAACACCCTTTATTTCTAATATAAGAGCGCTTTCAATTCATTCTAACCATGTATTCCGGTACAATATAGCAATCGATGACAAGATGTCAGTGAATCTCGCGACATTGACATCATTAGTGCACCAAGAGTATTAGAGCATCAATAGTCAGTGATGTAAAAGCCCCGGTGTTCCACTATTGTCAGTGCTGGTAAACTATCGGTGTACATGGATGATCAGTATTAGTGCAACAGTTTCAGCCTTTTCGCTGACGCCGCACATCCCTAGTTTGGAATTGTTTTCCGAAACCCTTGTTGGTTCGTCATATGACAGACAGAACATCAAGCTGGTTTTCGTTCGAAGAAGAGCACAATATAGAATATAGTTAGACTCGAACGATATGCAAAGGGACAACTGCATTGAATAGAATGAAGACGACACTTAGGGGTTAACTTCTTCGCTATTAAAGCAGCTTTCGACTCTGTATGACATGACGGCCTAATTTACAATACCTCATCAACTATCTTATAACATTCCTCGACAATAGAACTGCTGCAATAGAATAAGAAAATGTTTTATTTCGTCTTTTCACCTTCAAAAGTGGTACGCCACAAGGGTCCCTACTATCACTGTTCCTGCTTAAGTATAAAGAGAAAAACAATAGATATGAAAATTCCACTCAATGAAATTGAAACAAAATTGCATGTGTGTTGCCTACTCAAACTTTGTAAGTTCATAGAATCCCATTTGCATTATAGGGACAGTATCAGATATTGTTTCGTTTCTAAGATGAATATTCCATTTATGTGTTTTTGCGATATCTTCAAAAGTCTCTTTGCAACCAGCTGTAGTTGAAAAACCAAGAAATAATCTTCCTCCATTTGGTTTTAAATAGTCATTTGCATTCTTTAAGTATACATTCAGTGATTCATAAAATGGATCGAATACTGCCCGTTCTAGCATTTCAAGCTCTTGCACTGATTTGTTGATATGACCGAACGGATAGTTCCAGAAGATGATATCATATCTATCATCAGAATGCAATGCATTAAAGACATCGCTGTATTTGATAGTAGTTTGATTTGCGACATTGTGTTTGTTTGCATTTTCTTTCACATTTTGAAGTGCATCTTTGTTGATATCAGTACATGTAACATGAGATGCACCATTTAAAATGGCTAATATAGTCGTATAGCCAGCACCCGTTCCAATTTCAAGAACTTTCGGTGCTTTGTTATGAAATGCTTTCACCACTTCAATGACTTCTTTTGCTAGAAATTCTGTCGCAAAGAATATATCTGGATTGAAGACATTTGGATAAATAACAAAGTCTTGACCACAAATTTTTGTTGAGAATTTTTCTCGAACATTTTTCGCCGATTCCAATTTCATTCTTGTTCGCTGCATATAAACTGGTTTTTCTATCATTTTATCTGTAATGGCGGGTGAATGATTTGACATACTCAAGTAATATTCTTCAAAGCTCGATATTTCTAAAAGAAAGACAACAAAACTTTCTGTTTATTCGATGCTTATAGTTTAACTATGTCTGAACATTTATAGAACAGCGAACTTATGTGACAACTATATAAGAGTGCATAACAGATATTTGTAAGTTTTTGGACAAATCGTACTAGCCAAAGGCTTATCTGTAGATCTGAAACACAACAACTATTTGAAAAAATTCCATGTTTTCGCGCTTTTCATCCACTCGATGTATGATTCGTAGGATGGTTTACATAAATACCAGTGAATTATTTCAGTCAATGAGTATTTCAGGAAGGAGTTTTGCTTCTCAAATGATTAGGAAAAATATATACATGCATGTCTTCTTTGCTAAAAAACTAAATAATCGTATTTCAACTATAAATGCCTATCAGCAAAGATTGTTTTAGGATTTTCTAATCACATCAAGTAATGTATACAGACAGAATATGAGTTCAAAAGCTCTCGATTCGTTCGTCAAAAATCGATGTCACTTGGTAAACAGATGAAGTCGTACTGAAAATTTGAATATTTTTATGCTAAATTTACCAGTGAGAACTCATACGTCTGAAGCATATTTATTCAATAGAAAGACAAGTTTAATTGATACTCACCTTTCGTTTATTTGCTGCATAGTAAGCAACACTGTATTTATTAACCAGCTACGTTTTGTTTGCCTCCTTTCTTTATTCAATCTTCACAAACTACAAAACTCGCGTGTAATAACAAATCGTCATTCTCTTTCTTTCCCCCCTTTATCTAATACGCAACATACTTTTATAATCATAGAAAACGAAAAAAAGAAAAAAAAATACTCAAGCAAACCTGCAAGCAAGAAATATATTTAGGACTATCTAAAAGTAGTGAACAAGGCTTTCCCCCGTTTTTCACTTTCTTTCATTGCGGTCTCTTCTTCTTATCGCGTCTGTCGACTCTTTCTCATATACATTTAACAAAGAATCTTCCTGTATCATTAATTATAATATCAAGCATTACCGTGCATTTTCTTTCTTCATCTCCTCTGCATTCTCTAACTCAAGATGACCACTGAAAGTTTTCGCTTTTATATAAAAATACGTCCCGCACTGAGTATTTCAGCAAGAGTCATTTACGACGAATTGAGCTCTGTTTACGGTGACGAAACTTCTGGTCTAAACACAGTCGAACGATGATGCGAACTGTTTCGTGAAGATCGAGAAGAAATTGAAGATAAAGCGCGACTTCCCAGACCAATTACTGAAACAACAGCCGAAAATATCGAACAAGGTCGCCTTCTTATTGACGACGATCCTCGCATTACAGTCGAAGATATTCAAGAACACACTGATTTAAGTTATGGGACAGTTCAGCGAGTCGAAAGATATCAAACAAAGTATGGGTGAAAAAAGGAGATTCTCCATCTACTGTCGTTCGCGCTAATCGTTTCGCATCGAGAACTTTATTTTCGATCTTTTTCAAATCTACCGGACCCATGCTAGACCATCGTGCTGAACGTCATCAACCAGTGTTTGCAATCTTTGATCGACGAGATCAAACGTCAGAGGCATTCTTATGCAACTCTCGAGATCAAAATTGATGATGACAATGGTAAACTACACATGCACAAAGATGTGGCTGATTTTCTTGAATTAAAAGGCCTTACGATTAAAGACCATCCAGCTTATTCTCCAGATTTGTCGCCGTGTGATTTCTGTTTATTTGACTTGATCAAAGATAATCGAAACGATCAAGATAATTCCGAAGAACTACATGATACTGTACTCGATCTTTTTGCACGCCCTTAACCAAGGTGAATACAAAAAGACTTTCGAGAAATAGGTCGAAAGAATGCAGCTATGCGTGGAAAACAACGGCGATTACTTCGAACATTTATTGAAATAACTACTTAGTTCATTCCTTTTCGGGTTTTTCTTCGTTATAATAGATTTTGTTGCCATATAAGACATATGAGAGGGACTCATCAGGTATGACAAGAAAAAGAAAAGAACGCAACGAAAGAAAGAAAAAGCACGTGAAAAACGGGGGAAAAGTGCATACAGGCAAAAGTATTGACCATTGTTATCAGCAAATAGTAAGAAAAGAATGACCGTCAGATGAGCCCGGACTAATTGAGCCCCCGACACTTGAGCTTAGAAAAGAGGATGAGCATAAAAATTCAACGTGTTAATATTTTTCGTTCAAAGAAATTAAAAATTAAATAGAGCCCTGGCTCGTTTAAAATACTCGTTCCGAGGATATAAATGGAAATTAGTCACTAGTTGCTGTAGTTGTTCGTCGAGTTTCTCGTACGTAGCACGCTTCCGCACTTTTGAAGTTCCAGTTTCTGCTTGTTCAACAAAGATTAGCTGCGCGTGCTGTTCGGTCTTCAAATCTTGAATCGATTCACAAATAGACGGATGCTTGCGACAAGAGTTCTAGGGTAAAGAAAAGAGAATGTAATAATGAATTTGACGTCTTGTAATGATATTACTTGAACAGCGTTATGCCAACCCTCTTGTGGATTGTTAGTACGAAAAAGTTGCTGATCGAGACGGTCGAAGCAATTCCAGAACGAAATCGAAAATCGAGGTGAACGCCGGTGATTGTAACGAGCTCGACGACCGATGTAGTTTTTCTCGAAATAGTCGACGAATTCTATGTGAACAGTGAAGTTAAACGACTGTTAATGAGGTTTGTTTTGTACTGACCATTAATTGATCCTAACGACTCTTCCTCGAGCCTTTCAAATTCTTCTATAACATGATCCGTCGGTATAAATGCCAGCACAGCAAAGTTCTTCATCTGAATTCGAACCTGCGACTCATCCAGAAATAAAGATACCAATCCTAAATCCTAAAACGAATAAGGTTTTTGAAGGCTAAATACGCCGATTCGTTATATGGTTTCGAAGAGACTCACCCTAATCTTTCGCCACAAGTTTTGCTTGAAATGAAAGAAACATGCGGTCACGGCAGTTGATGAGAACTTTTGCTTGATGACGTTGCTGACGGCTGGTTCGAAGTCGACAGTTATCGAGGCGGGATGTTTACTAATATGTTGCTGGACAACGTCGAAAAATTCACTATAGACATCATTGGACTTTCCGGGCAGAAAAGCGTACAGTAAAGGAAACGTTCGACCGTGAATATGTCCATGTATTGAGTAAAGCTGATAGAATAGTTTAGGTGCCACCTACAGAAAAGTATTTAATTAGCTCGATGATACATTCTCAGCGGAATAATTCATCATATTCAACTAACCTTAAAGGCTCCATCGGCGTGCCAATGATCGGAGGCTGATAATCGAGTCATATTTTCCCGTGAAGATAAGACAATAAGTCGGTTGTTGTACTTTTCGTTGTTGTACAGCAGGAAGATATCGCCAGCATTGGTTAACTTCAACTCTTCTGGAATTTCGATTTCTGCGAATGTTGTTGGTGTTGATAGTGGAATAGCATTCTTTTTTCGTTTTCTTTCAACCAAGCGTTGAGCGTTCTTGTAGTTCGGAACAGCTGACGCATCATTGAGATCAACTTCGAGCAAAGCTCGATGGATGATTCTTCTAGGCGCATCGTTAGAGGAAATCGCATGTACGTTGATCTTTGATTTGAATTCAACAGATGTTATTTCATCTGGATTGGGAGCACGGTTATGCTCAGTCAACGTGACATATTCGGTTCCATTACTAGTCACAGTCCGGCACAGTTATGTCAAGTACATGTCCACGTCATCTGACTATGATTTGCTCACCGATAACGGTAGCCATTTAAGAGCAATTGCTCTCTACCTTTTGACGATTGAACAGGGGACATCCTTATAAGCGTTACGTGCAACAAATGATTGTTTTTTAGGTTTCTTTCTTCTAATATATACGTAGCATTCGCTTAGAGAATAGCGAATCCTGTATTCTACTTTGTTATCCACTCATATAGTTAGCACCATATTCATCGAGCGGCATATCAATACGTCGCGCACTCTGTCGAAAGTCAACAAACTACAGTCGTAGTAAACATCCTCTATATAAACTGCCATCATTCCTTTCTTTTTATCGTTAGAAAGGGCTCAAGTGTCGGAGGCTCAAATATGCGGAGCTCAATTGTCGGTGGGCTCAACTGTCGAGACTCAATTAGTCCGAGCTCATCTGACGATCCACCGTAACGACCTTGTTACGTTTAAAGATCTTAGTTCATGTGATGAAGATATGGAAAATGTAGTAACTTCACTGTTCTGAAATTTCCTATTTCGTGAACAGAAGTTCTGTTTTGCTGCATTCAACATTTCTTCTACTTGCTTAGATCTTTTTAGTCGTCGTGCAACAATAAAGAATCATCTTGGATAATCATTTGACCATTAATGTCCTGTTCTATCTATTGACAAGCTGATTCAGAGTCTTGATATGTAGCTATTAATTAGCTGAAGTGAAATTTCAAATAGTTTAATTGGTAAAATAGCCGACCGGTTATCGGAAAATGTGGGTTCGAGTCCTACTTTGATTTCATGATCTACTTTAACCAATTGTTCGTATTTGTTAAAACATATCTCTGTGGTTTCCTTTGAGTAGCTTGACATCT
Organism: Adineta ricciae; assembly: GCA_905250025.1. Classification (NCBI taxonomy): domain Eukaryota; kingdom Metazoa; phylum Rotifera; class Eurotatoria; order Adinetida; family Adinetidae; genus Adineta; species Adineta ricciae. The sequence goes on along the minus strand of CAJNOJ010000767.1, from coordinate 17,880 downwards.
ATACAATCGTGGACAAATGGAAAGATTTCTAATTATCGATTCTTTTATACCTATTTTCAAACTCACCCACCCTCACCTTTCCTATTGATTTACATTTGTATTTAGATTGTCTCGGCAAAAATCATTTGGCAAGCAACTATGGCCAAAAAACAAGCTGAAGAATATTTGGCCGTATTGAAAAAACGTCTTTATATAAAGCGATTGCCAACTTCATACAATATTCTCGATCATTCGATTGATAATATCGAAAGAATGGTTCAAAAGATGATTGCTCAATTTAAATATGATTTAATATTGTTAGAAATTAGCACAAATGAACACATAGCTCGAAGTCATACAAATATGATTGCTTATGAAAAGAAAAAGTTAACTGATTCTGCCGGTGATCAAAATCCATTACCAAAATCATTGGTTTCTATTTTGAATGCTATTTCCACACGTCAATCAAATATTATTAAACGTGCTGAACTAATTACTAAACATAAGGTGTCTTTTTTTGACGAAGCTCCGGTGGTTATGAAAGAAATCCATGTGGCTGGTCCAACCATCGGAGCAACTCTTTAAAGAAACCTAGTCATATTCGTTTATCGACACCAATCATTGAAGTAACCCCATTTTCTTCATTTAATTGTATTGAATTTCTGGCTAATGGTCCACCTTTTATTCCCATTTGTCAAAGCCATTTCTCGAATGTACCAATTGATATTCGAATTGTAAAAGAGCGTGAAACACTTGTTAATTCATTTAAAAATGGCCTTCATGTTAACTGTGTCTCAGCTTCTGATCAACGAGCCAATGAATTTTTTGCTGCCATCAAAGATCTATTTTATCAATCGTATACAAAACCATTATCTCCTGAATTGTTCGCTCGTGCTCGATATGAACAAAAAATGATAGAAACCATTAAGCATATTCGAAATAAACATAACATTATTATACAAAGATCAGATAAGAGCAAAGTATTTCATTTAGCTAGTGCTATTAGTTATCATGATAAATCAGTTGCATATATGGCAAANTCCGACTTTGGACTAGTCCAATGTGGAATTCCACTTTCGCCTAGGCGGATCTTAGATTGGCCTGAATCTCACATTGGACGCCAACATATTCAAACAGCTAATACTTTAGCACCTTGGTTTCCAGTAAGAACTTATTGATCTTTCGCTTTTTGTCGATAGATTAATTCAGATCTGGTGTAGAGATGTTGCCAACTGAGGAGTTGTTCTCACACCCTCGGATATCCCTTGAATATTATACATAAAGAGTTCTGTTGTGCTGCTTCAGATGATTCTTATTAGGTTCTTCATATTAGGATGAAGTCCTCGTGCAGCAGTACGGGTTCATTTAAACAATCGACATTTTTATTGTCCTACTATCTTAGATATTTACACAGATGTTCGATATGCAACTAATATCTTAGTTGGAGAGAAAATCAAATAGTTTAACGGTAAAATAGCCGACCGGTTATCGGAAGATGTAGGTTCGATTCCTGCTTTGATTTCATGATCTTTCTTGACAAGTTGTTCGTACTTGCTTCGACATATCACTGTGGTTGCATTTGTTCTAAATACTTTGATATCTGTGGACAGAAGATATGGTTGTTTAACTTTGAACTCGTTTAAATATTACTTTTAAACTCACCCCCTCAAGATTTGAATTAATGTTATACAAATGAATATTTGATAGTTACAGATTTCACTCGACTTGTTCTATATCACTAACTATTGTTTGTGTGGAGTGTGAGCATTAATAACATGGATAAAATTTACCAACATTCACACTTACACATCGTTATCCCACTGATTTAACTTTTGTATTGATGAAAATATTTATGTTATACGGAGTTTAAATTTTTGATTAATTTTATATTTTAATCCAATCAATAGTTAATGAGAAACATTTATTTCATATTCAAATAGAAGAATTAACAATTAAATCTCTACATTCAATATAAATATCAAGACAAATCTTAATCTTGAGAATGTGGATGTGGAAAATAGTTTTTTTAATTCAATTTCTCTAGATTAAATAAATTTAATGAGATCGATATTTTATTTTATGAAATTCATTTGAAAATAAACTCATAAGAAATAATTATCATTAATATTCAAATTAATTGATCATTTTTACATCTCACTGGATAAAATGTAATTTATGATAATTAGTTTTGTTTCTCTTTTTTTTTATTAAAAGAAACTACATTATTTTCATCAATTTATTTCTAAACGGATGTTGCCAAATGTTGACGATTTTTCTCTTTGTTTTAATAAAATAGTGAACTAAAAGAAAAAAGGAAAGTTTATAGACTTGTTGATCAATCAAGAAAAGTCAAATCAATAAGATTGAATTTATATTTAATAGTTTTATGTGTAAAAAATGAAAATTTTAATCTATATATATATATATAAAGAAGAATGTTTGTCTATTTCTCTGTTCGTTATGCATTCAGATTGAAGGTGAAGATGGAATTTCGCTCATGTAGTTACATGATAGTCTCTCAAATATGATGGAAGATTGAGAGGGAGCTAAACCTTTGAACACTACTGACGTACATGTGCGTCCTAGTGGTGTTTTTGTCAACTAATATCATATGTACTTCTCCATCTTCTATATTCTTCCATGACGTCTTATCTTCTTCCATTACGTCTTATGAATCATTTTGTTCTGTTTTAATTAATCTCATTCAAAAATCTATATAATCTATGTATCGATGAATGTTTTAAAATCTATCATACTTTAAACTGTTTTTAAATAGAAATCAACTCTTTCCATATGTTTTAGAAAATAAAAATACAAAAAAAACTTAATTTCTTTTAAAATTAAACCGCTTCGCGAAACGTTAGTGATACTGATAGAGAATACCTAAGTGAAATTTCACTTGTGCGAGACGAAAAATACCTGAAATTTAACCATCTGACAGCGAGAATTCTAAGAAAGCGGATGGATTGAAAATGATACGTAGTAAAAGTTGTTCTATCTTAAATATAGATAATGAGATATTTTATGATTGTAGAACAAAAATTTCGAGCATAACCTTTTTTAAATGTTGTGTAGTTTTTTGGCATATGAAGTTTTTAGTTTAGAAAGTTATGAATCTTAAGTGGATACTTTCACTACAATAGATAATACATTTTTATATAACAGTTAATTCTTTCTCATCAATTGTTGACAATACATTCGATATTATTTATAAGAAAAATAATAATTTGAAATACATGAACAGATGAAATTTACATTTAAAAAAAAGGACATTTTTGTTTTATTAAGGAACAGGTTAGAATATTCTAATGGAATATGATTTTTCACCTACGTAAAAAACCTTTGTAAATCATGATAAAAGTAGCAAAAGTTGAACAGGAACATTCTATTTGAAAAGCTAATATATAAGTTAATACTTTTTTTTTCAGAAACTTCTTTTTCTTTTATTCACAGTGAAGTTAAATTGTTCTGTTATTTTTCTATTTTTGAAAGTGATTCTTTACACATTCAATATATATATATTCTTTTTGATTGAAGATTCCATCTCTCCCCTCGTCAACAATTTTGAAATTAAAATAAATCCATGAGAAGATAATCTATCTTTTGGATTTTTCATAAACGATAATGTTTTCTTTTTATCAATGATAGATATCTATCAGTATTTTTTACTTTCTATCGAACATTTTTCAGTTTAGAATTGTTGAATATATTTAAATTCTTTTTTCGTTTGTTAAAATAAGCATATCAAATTATAGAACATCACAGAGTGCTTTTTCAATTAAAATTTCTTTTTACTATATTTTCGCACATTAATATAACTTTTCATTCATTCTTACCCCCATTTTTCGATTGACTGATCTTATAATTTCTCCTTTGTACTAAAACAAAAGAATTTTAAGATGACGATTCTGTATTGTCTTAAATTTTTACATGTTCTTTCTAGTAAACCGGAAATTTAGCCAGAGCCTTCTCATACTATAGCTTTACAACTCGTTCAAAATTTCAGTTCATTAGAATTATTTTAAGAGTAAAATCGGTTGCTTTTTAAGATGAAAGAGACTTAACTGTTTTAGTCAATCTACTATTTCTTTTAAATACTTTTAGAGTAAACGCTTTTAATTGCTTATTCAAATTTCAATAACAAATATAATCTTTTCAAAATATTTATTTATTTATTTATTTATTTATTTAATTATGCAAATCAAAATTTTCATTATGTGGTTTTATCAAAAAGTAGTTGATTACAATCTTTTTATGTTAAGAGAAAATGATTATGAAGATGACGATGATGATGGTGGCGATAATGTTCAAAATTCAACAATTGTTATTAAACATCAAAAATATAAAACTTGGTTATATGTTATTCTTCTTACACGTAATTATTATTTTATTTTTCTCCTTCGCTTTACTTTATAAATACACTAGCGGGAAGAAGTATTAGCACTTTAAAAATATTTTTTTCGTAAACGTCGCTTGCCGAAAAGTAATAAGAGATACAGACAGGAATACACTTGAAATTGAAGTACTACCAATTTCACTTTCTCAGAATTATTCCTTCTGTAGTCTTTATTAAAATATGTTCATGTCACTGAAATTTATCCTCAGCATCGCATTCTCGCCTATCCTCATCCAAAAACTGTTTTTGTTGGAGTTTCTGAGAGAAAATGGTGAAAAGAGCACAAAAACAAGTTTGTGACCAAGTATACAGCAGAAGTTTAAAATATTTAATTGAAATTTTTTTGAATATTAGTAGAAAGACAAATAGATTTTTGAATTTTGGAGAAGGTTGAACAATCCTACTTCTTCCTAGTCGAAGGCTTCGTACATCGTCAATGCGCTCTATCGAGAATAGAACTGTACTTAACATCTGTTCTATCATAAGCATATGAACAGATGACAGTCCTGCAGCGACTAAACATATAGCAAATAGTCAGACATATAAATATTCTTCTTTATTATATTAGAACAATATCCTTTTTGTTTAGTTTGCCTTTATATTTTGTTTTATGTGAATTTAATCAAAACTGAACCAAAAATAATTGTTATACCGGATATAACATTTGATTTATATAAAAAACTTTATGATAAACATAATGAAAAACTTTTATGCCCATGTTCAAAAACAATAATATCTTATGAAAATATAACATTAAATGATGTAATAATACATGAGATTTGTTCAAGTATTTTTGTTGATCCAATATGGATAAATGGATTATATTTTCATAATGCAAGTCAATATGGAGTTTGGGATTTTCGAACAACAGCATATTCACAAGTAAGTCATTGTTATTATCAATCGGGTAGTTACATTTTGATTCTTAAATTAATTTTTGTTTTTCGATGTTTAGTTTGAATTTTTATCAAGTTTTTGTTCACTTTCAAATGAAATTATTTCTAAAATTTTGAATGATAGTGATCAAAATGAACTTGTTTCTCTTCATCTTCTTTCTGAACAAGAAGTTCAAAAACAAATTGATGGAAGAATTAAAAATCTAAAGAACAATGCAGCTTTTCAAATAATGACATTTTTGAATTATGCAAGAAATATAAGTGATAGACATTATTTTGTTTCAGCTCTCAATACAAACTTGATAATCTTAACGCGCTGTCTGAGAGAGAATTACTTAATTTTTCAAGGATACATAATAGGAATTCTAAAAGGTGATAATGGAGCAGGCCTGAAATGTAGTGATACCACACTAATGATTGATGCTACTCTGAGTTCACTACCATATGACAAACTTGATGAAGATAACTACAGAAGAGCTGACATGTCTCCAATGCCTAATTCCAGCAGCGTCACTGGATTCTTTGTAGCATGTACTCCGATCGAAGCAATTCTCAAAAGTACATTATATTGTCTTTACAAAGTAGAATGTCTTCAATTATTACTCGACTATTTTCCGAATCTAGAAAAAGTTTGTATCAAATCATTTTGTAATGCATTCAAATCTTCTTAATATAATCCTATTCTGTTTAGGGTAATTTCAATCTAAGTGCTTCTGTGTTGTCTTCGGAACATGAAGATATTACAGTTGAAAAATATTTCAATAATCTTTTTATCAAAAATTGGTCAACACAAATTAATTATACAAAATATTTCGATTTATGTTCTCCGTTATCATGTTCACATGAAACAACAGAACGAGCAGAAATAGTTTATGCTGTGACACTTTTTATTAGTCTTTATGGTGGTCTTGTCATTATACTTCGTCTTATTTCATCATTTTCTATTGATCTCATTTTCAAATGGAAATTGTGTGCGAAAATGAGAAATGAGAATTCATCAAGTAATAATGTTTTATTTGAAATAATGTAGTTTGTTATGAATATCAATATTTATTTGATTTTTAGTTGAACAAAGAAGCATTAAGTTGAAATTTCTTCAAACCGTGAAAAGATTAAACTTATTCAAGGATATCAATGATCGAACAGAACAAAGTATCAAACATCAGAAAATGGTTACTTGTGTCTATTTGATTTTATTGATTGGTAAATTTTTTAGATCAATATTTGTAAAAAAATAGTAGAAATTACAACTAAAAGAAAATTCTATTCATTAGTTTTCATAGAAACGTCTTTTCATAAATAGAGATATAATACATGACTGAGTTTAATCGAAAATCTTATATGATTCTATTTCATGTATTTATTTCATTGTTTATTTGTAATATTAGGTTCAATCTGTATTGTTTGTATATTTACATCATTGAATAGTGAAATTATAACAATACCCACACCAAATGCATCAATAATAACTTATTTAGAAATCTCACGTTCGAAAACACTTCATTGTCCATGTTCAAACAAAACAATACTTTATGGAGAGTTTCTTACATTATCGCCGCGTTTTCATCAAATATGTTCGAGTGGTTTCGTTCATAACAGTTGGATTTCTCTATTACGAAAGTTTTACACGTCAAATTATGATGAGGACTGGCTAAGTCATAGTTCCAGACATTTTCAGTTTTTGTCAGACTTTTGTTCTTTAGCTCAAGAGACGGTCGAGAAATCGATTAGTCGATATCGTTCTCAATTATTTATTGTTTCTTCTGTAATGAATCAAACTGACCTTGAAAAACAAATCAATGCTAGTCTCGAACAATTTTATCAATCAACAATCTTTGATATTCGTTTGATGATAAATATTCTGCAACTATTTTTGCAAATTAATCAGCTATATGCAGATTCAAGCAAGGATCTTACAATAAACTGGATTGATGATGTTAAATTAACAATTGATAAAATGGCATGTAATAAAGACTTGAATCAACCAATCAAAGTATGTTATTGTTTTAAATCAATACAATAGTAGATTTAAATAAATAAACTATTGGAGATATTAGCATAAGTAGTTATTTTCAAGAAATAAAAAGAGATTATTTTTTTATTTTTTGAAAGTTGATACGATAATGTCGATGTTAACAATTATATTATATTAAATTAAAGATGTTTACTTCGACGTTGACAAGACTGATGTGAAAAAAATAATACTAAATAATAATAACAGAAGATAGTTTTTAATTTTTATATTTTTTTATTCTTATACATATTCACTCATACTTTTATACAATATAGAATTCTGTGAGAGTAGTTCAATGGCTTATTTTAGATATTGATAATAAGGAAAAGAGAGTTTCGTGTTATCTTTATAAATATAGTGCATAATATGGAGTGATCAGGAGTGGTGAACCGAGAGTACAGTAACAATTGACTACAAGATATGTAATTTGATATATATTCATTTACATTAATTCAGTAATTTTCTTTATGATAATTGGAAATTCATGTATATATATATATATATATATATATATATTAAATTCTTTCCATTAGATTAGTATCGATGTATAAAATTTTGCTTTTACAATTTTATTTATAGACTTATTTTCGATTAAATGAAATGAATTTAACAATGGACAAATGTATTTGTGCCATAAATTCATCTTGTCAAAAACCAGCCATTATAAATGAAAGATATTCCATCAATGGAATGCTTTCTAATAAGAATCCATTTAATCAAGTACCAGGTGAAATTCAAAGATGTTTTGTTATTGATTCTCTTCTTTCTTCATCACTTCAAATCTTATATGAAGATGAAGATTATTTTCCATTTCTATTAGCTTCTATTAGAGATAAAATTTCCACAATTTCTGATCCATCTTTAGTATATGATTTTGGTCCATTGATTTATGATCCAACGAATCAATTCTCTCAAAATAAAAGTGTTTCATCAATCATATTTGAAAACTTAATGATTGAACAATGGAATTCAAATTTATCTTATGAATTATTTTATGAATCATGTTCACCTTCTTATTGTAATTATTTTCAAAGAATGCGAACAAAAAATTTTCTCGGAGTAATCATAACATTAATATCAATGATTGGTGGTATTATTATTTCATTAAGAATTGTAACACCTGATCTTGTAAAAATTATTGTTGCATTAATGAGATTACTTGAGAAAAAAAGACAACAACAACAGCAGCAACAAAGAGAACTAGGTAAATTTCACTAAATTTTTATTGAGAAATTTGATAATTGATTATTATTAAGCGTTTTATTGAAAGTCGAACAATTGTATGTTTCAAAGTTTTCTTTTGTTTTTTTTGTGTACTCAAAAAGTGAGTACACTACTAAAATCGGTCAGTGTGTCTGTCCGGCCGTCCGTTTATCCGATAACTCTCGAAATCTTTGAGCCATTGACGAAAATATTTCTTCCACTGATTCATCTCATCAATACCTCGGTCGAATTCGAAGATGAGAAGAATCGGTCAAGAAATGGCTGAGATATCGTAAAAACTCCAAAAATTGACCCCGTGAGACCTGAGGGGGAGTTCAGAGATTTTCAAAAATGAACTTTTTTTCTGGCACAAGATGCTTAAGTCTTATATAATAAATAACGCTCGTCGAGCGATGAATCACACGTAAGATAGAACTTGCCCTTAGAAATAACATCTCGACAATGGTTCTCATCATTTTGATCCTTTCTCAAAACTAAACAAAGGACTATCGTCGTTCTTGGTATTCATGTAATGTCGATTATTCATGATCATTGTTCACATGAACCAGCAGTCTGTTATGAATAGCTAGTATGATCTTTGTATATTTTAGTAATGCGAAAATCGACATTTCAATTCAACTATTTACCTATTTGTTCAGTTTTTCAATTATGTGAAAATTCGATTACGTCCAACATTCTTCTGTTCATCCTCACTGAAATTATGTCTCCTTTGGACCCTTTTTCTCACTCACAAGTATACGAATACTCGAATAATTCAACGAAGAGTTAGACAGTTGAGTTTAAGTTTCAGATTATAGACATCTGACATTGTGACAATCTACGACAATATACTTTCCCTCTTCTTCCTCAACAACAATTATCTGCTTTCTTCCTTCCTGTATAAACTCAGATTTTAGTCTCTTAGTTTATATATCGAACATAGAGGTACTGACAGATTTGTCTCTCATTATGGTGTAACATTCATATGATACTGATATCAGAAACGCACTCTTATATATATAACATGATCGTGCTCTCTCTCTCTCTTTCTCTCTCAAGAAGAGACTATGATCGCATGATCCTCTGGCTGACTACCTCACCGAATGACAGCAATAGATCTTAGAAATTATTTATAAAGCTGGATATTTTTCTGTAGCATAATATTGTATGTACGGAGGACAATAAAAGGACGAGAAACATACAGTGAAGATGCGATTTCTTTTGATTGAATATAGGACACACTTATCATATATTATCTCTTGTATCAGAGATCAGATCATCACAAGCATCTTCAAACTAGAATCCAGCATCGCGATCGACAAACGTTTCCGGTCCTAAACGCAAACTACTGCCCTGTTTTGTTAATTCGAATGTAACATAATCTGTTAAATATGCGTTTTGTAGAGAATCGTTTTCTCTACCGAATTGTTTAGTTTAAACGATACTAGAACACTTTCTCTTGGACTAATTCATCAAAGTGATTGGGCGGATTTCGCTCCTGTACAGCTTGCTCAAAACTAATTCTTCGGCTTCTTTATTAAATTAGGCTAAAAGAAGGTGGTATGGTATAGTTTAAAGTATACAGTTTGGAAGGGAAAACAATTCTGTACAGAATACACATTGAACAGATTATCTTACATTCAAAACAACAAACTAGTGCAGAAATGTTCGGTCACGCTGCCGCACTATATTTCATATCCGTTCTTATTTTCCTAACCAAATCAAGAATTCAGTGAAAACAAGATGAGTAGTCATAGAGATCTCGAATCCAAAGGTGTGAAAATGTTCCTGAGTGACAACTAGAGAGCGTCACCGGGAGCAGCTCGTCGTTCGTCGGCGCCCCGATGGGGCGCCACTCACGACTCGCCGCTCCACACCCTCCCAACTTTGAGTCCTATTGCTCAATTTCATAGTTTTCACCGAAATCAGCATCAATCACTTGAAAATAACATTCGGTCACAAAGTGCCTGCTTGGTCTAGGGCGACCACTTTTTTTTATCTATATTCTTACAGTTGAGAATGAATTGCAGTTACTCTTAACAGTCAGCTGGTCGGTCGCGACTTCCACTCATCCGAAAAATGATTTGAACAATATTCTTGCCTATTCATTGTTTGTATTTTGATCCCCACAGAAGCTCACGAAAATAGACTGATATTCTTCTTCAAATTATCTGTAAGGTCAAAAAGAAGAGCCATGAAATATCATCGTTGGCAAAAGATTGCGAAGGAGAACTGCTTTTGTACCACAAATTATCCGTATTGTTCCCCAAACAACACTCAACTTGAAAGTGTTATCAACTTTCTTGTTCGTTCGATGTTCCTGGATTAAAACTACTATTCAAATAGTGAGGTAGTTTGCTGTGAACCTCCGTCGTAGGACTAGTGTCTTTTTCCAGTGCCGATCTCGAATTTACATTTCGTTATTCTTCTAAATGAGTGTTCAGCCCTATAAGTAACCGGTTATTACCATCACACTCTTTTCACTCTCTCGCATTCTCGAAAATAGAATGCTCAAATAATTGTATAGTTCAACCAATGGACGGACAGTTATGCAATTACACACAACTTCCAGTCTATGCATATATCGTACGTCTGAGTATGCTCTTCTTTTTTCCTAGCAAAACGAGTGATACAGCGAAATGACATGAGTTTCCCTCTAGTTTTCTAATCCGCAGATGGCACAATCGTTTCATCTCCTTGTCACAGCACGTCATCGGGAGCAGCTCGTCGTTTGTCGGCGCCCCTACGGGTCGCCACTCACGACTCGCCGCTCCGCACGCTTCCCATTTCTCAGTCTGACCATCCCACTTATTAAAACAATGCCTCATTCAACAGTTTCCAACAAAATTATCAATCACTACAGACGTTGTCCTATCAAAATCTGGTTGATTTAGTCTACGATCATTACCTTTCTTCTCTGTATTATTATACTAGACTGTGAGACACATCCTCTTCCTAGTGTCCAATTTGTGATTCGGCACGCTAGCAAAAACTAATACTAACAACAATTTATACAACATTCTTCGCTGTCTCTATTCTATAGTCAAATCAACAGAAGCAAACAAATTAGAATGGTATTTTGAACTTGTGTTTCGAAGGAAATTCCCCTAGTATCATAAATACAAGTTAAATTACATTCTGAAAACGCATCTTTCAGTTTCGATGTATCATAAATTGCCTTGCACATTTGGAGTTATGAAAAAGTTTCTTTTATCTAATCTTTGTTCCGCTCATAATGAAATTCTCTTTTGGATCGTTGACCTCAGAGCTCAACGTACTTTCAACATCGACCTTTCCTCACCTGTCCTCCCTCCCAATCAACCAACTTTCAGCCTCAAAATTCCTTGAAAAGCGTGTTTTATGAAGTTTTGAGAAATTTCAAGAAAATGTTTTTCTACCTTTGACCCTTGACCCCGAGGGGGGGGGGCGATGACCCCCTCACCCCTCACCCCAACTATCACCCTCAACAAACCTTCGAAACCATGTTTTATGCAGTTTTGAGCATTTTCAAAAAAATTGACCTTTGACTTGCGACAGACACACACACATACAAACGAATTTCAGTTTTTTGACCACTTTTTTTCGACATCACCAGGGTTACCAAACCGAAGTTTTGGAAATCAGTAGTTTGAGAAGAGAAATCAGGAGTTTCTCAGGAGAATTTTTGTTTTAAATGAGAAGAAAAATCAGGAGATTTTCTTTGGTAGTTAATCAGTTATTTTATGTCTTTCACGATATAAAATTCAATTTTTTGGCTTATCATATAGGTACAACTAGGTTTCCGCTGTTCATACCGAAATATTGGTGAAAACATTTGGCTATAAATAAAGTAGAACGAAAAAGGATGATATTTTCATAATACTTGCTGTAATTCTTTTGCCTGTAAGGAGGATCATATGAAAAAATAAATTTATCTGTCTAACCGCCTGTTCCTCAGTTTGTTTGTTCACTCTAAAAACATCACAGTTTTACGGAACCTATATCAAGGAGAAAATCTTTGGGGTCTTGTATCGATTTGTTGAACCAAAAACGATATGGCAAATATTCTGTCAAACCTCGTCTGGTTCCGTAAATTGATACGAAACCTCAAAAGACCTTCCCCTCAATACAGGTCCTGTAAAGTTCCTATTTTTGTAGTGTTCGCACGGATTCGAAAGTCAAACCTATTTCATGGCACATTTTGAGTGTGCTCATGAATTATCATGTGGCGCATTTTCTGGTTATCCATGAGCCCATAAGTTGCGTCTTGTTTCGAAAGTGATGATTTCCACATGAACAAGAGATTTTAATTGCTTCTTGCTATGGAGATACTGAGCGATTTTGTCGGATCATTGGCACAGAGAAAAATTACTTCTGTCTTATATAGTTGAGGGTTAAATGAACCGCAATGACGAACATTACTTGTGTATTATTTTATTATCTTGACTTAGATTAGGATGTGTAAGATTATTTGTTTTAATT
>CAJNOJ010000766.1:0-21340 GCA_905250025.1 Adineta ricciae | reverse complement strand
TTATGGTTAGTTCAGTTTTAAATAAATTTCAAGGAATCAATTGGGAGGATATTCAATGGGAACAAAATTATGATAAATGGTTGGCTTATGGACAAAGTAAAACAGCAAATATTTTATTTGCTTTACAAATGAATGAATTATACAAATCCAAAGGAATTTGTTCATTTGCATTAAATCCCGGTGCAATTATGACAAATTTACAAAATGTTCTGTCTAAAGAAGAACAACAGTCAATGGGATATTTTAAAGATGATGGAAGTTTAGCAGATTTTTTTAAAAGTGTTCAACAAGGTGCAGCAACAAGTGTTTATGCCGCTTTGGATCCTCAATTGGTTCATTCCAAAGAAATTTATTTAGAAAATTGTCAACTTTCGAATGTTGTCAATGATAACAAAACTGAATTTGTTGGTCGCGCTACACACGCTGCGGATCTGAATGAAGCAAAAAAACTTTGGATTTTAAGTGAAAATCTACTTGAGAATTGTCGAAAAACTTAATTTATCATTTGAATAAAAGAATAATAAAAGATGCGATCATATTTGACATTCTTCTCTCTTTCCGATCTTATTATTATTAATTAAAATTACGTATGTTGAATGTTACCGAACGTTTGTTTTTAAAAAGAATAGAAGTTCCCAAGAAAACAATCTCGTTGATATTTTACCTTAAGAAAGAAAAAGTTCTTTTTCTTTGACGTCATATTCAATTGTTTTTCTTTTAAGGAAAAATTTTCAAATATTCGCTGGATTTTCACTCGAAATTCGTTCAACTTCTTCAATCAAATCCAACACTTAAAAGTTTTCTTTTGAAAACAATCTGATTTTCCGTAAAAAATACTTTTTTTTTGTTTCTTTCTATCTCTCAATGTCCTTTTCTCGTTCAACCTTTTTTTACAATGTACTTTTTCATGACGAACCCTTCAAATGAATCAGTATAAATATGTCAGAACGAGAAAGGAGCAACAAGCAGAACGAGAAAGACAACGCCCAATACGCGACAAATCACAGTAAGAGAGCGTAAGAATGTTTTTTTCAACCGTATGATTATCGTTTTGATTTGTAGAAAATGTTTGTTCAACTCGTTAATTCTTATGGAAGTATTGAAAAATGCAGACGATATTATTTGTTTGGAGTTATCTTTTTGAGTTTTTTCATTGTAATTCAATTTCATCAAACATGTTCAATAAGAAAATTTCATTCTTATTCGATTCCAATTATTCATATTGAAATCAATTTACNGACTCTTCTCTACGAGAAAGAGAATAGTAGAAAAACCTTCAACGATGGTCTCAAACTAATTTCAAACAAAATACTTTATTATGTACGATTGATATTGCTGACCTCTATACAATGATCTCACAAATCGAAGGTCTATCAGTTGAAGTCATTATTCGTTTAGCAAGATTTTTTATTAAGAATAATTATTTTGAATATAATGGTCAATATTATCATCAAATAAGAGGAGGAGCAATAGGTTCTCCTCTTGCTTTAACTGTAGCCAACTGTTATGTGTTTTTCTTTAAACAGAAAATCATTCGTCAAATCCACAATAGTTTCGGTTTATATTATCGTTTTATTGGTGATGTTTTTATCATTGTCAATTGGCCAGAACGTCATCTTAAGAAACAATATCGGGAGTCATCGCAGACGTATTCCAGTATACTTTCATTTTAATCGAGCGCCTGTTTGCACAGGAAGTGCATATTGGACACGCATTCGCCTAAGAGAATTGTCTTTTGTTAACGTTGCATGATGGAAAAAAATTGAAATTTATTGCGCTGTTTAAGTTCTTTCGTTATTCTGAGTCAGTAGATACGGAGGAAGAAGCGTAGCAAAAACACTTCAAAGGGTCCCTGACGCACTTGAAATCAGAATTTCAAGGAAATCCATCAAAAATATTTTCCCGCTCATTCGATAGATTTTTAGTTGTGATTGATTCTAAAGGTTTAGAGTGTCATGGAATTCGACGGAAAGCGATCAGTTGAAAAATGAGCTAGATTTAGTTTTGTAGGTATTTATACAATAAACAGCCCTGAAATTATAAGTTTTCTCGATTTTTTCAAAGAAATATTGTATTTGTCAAGTTGAAGATAGAATTAATGACCATTGTGTAGAAAGTTTCATCAAGAAGATATTCGTCGTCTTGAAAAAGTACTGGTAACGGCATCATGCGATATATTTGGTAATGCAACGAGCTGTCTTTCGAAAGGCGACGGTACATTGCAAAAGTATCAATAAATGATGGATTATTTGATAAAATATCCTGTGATCGATTGAATATGAGGACATTGATGTTGACGTTGTTCAATAATTTGCACAGTCGAATGTCTTTCGAAAGATTCGTTAAGTCAATTTTCCATAGTTTTGATAATCTTCTCGATGTTCGATAGTCCATGAGTGTCAATTAAAGTACTAAGTGTTTTTAAAATATTAATTCCCATTGGACCAGTGATGCAAGAAGATTGTTGTTCAATTTCTCATCGTGAAGATTTTATTTCTTCAATGAGATCTTTTATTTGGAAAGAAAATTCTTCTATTTCCATCAACTATTTCACAATTTTCGTATGAAATGGTGATGAGATTGTCATCGATGATCAATGGGTTCAGATTTAAACGAAAATGTTTAAGTTCATTTATATTTTGTTCGAAGTTTCAGATCGATTGTTTCATTAAGTCAATTTATTGTTTGTTACTTCTTGTTATTGAACTAATTCACTGACATTCGTTTTCATTTGATCAAATTCTTTTTTCTGTTTCTTTCGTTTGATTTGAACGAATTGTTGATATTTTGGGTCATTAAATTGACTGGAAAGAGAATTGATTTGATCATGTAACAAAGAAATTTGTGCCTTGATGGAAATGTCATGTTCATTGAGATGGTCGCGACATAAACATAACGCTCGTCATAGCCGTTTACGTTCATTCATCGCACAGTATCGAGCGGATGATGCTATTTACTCTTGTTGGAGAGATTTCATGTTAATTATCTAAAAATAGATCGGAAATGATTATGGAAATTTTCAGTTTAACGATTTCGAACAATGACGCGCTGTAAATACTCTCCTGTGCAGCATTAAAACAATTCAAACACATTTCCAATTGCTTTTATTTTTTATTTAAGAAAAAAGTAAATTCAATGATATGTCTATGTTTGCGTAAGACCATGCGATTGATGTTTGTTTTCGATAAATTATCCAATGAATTTTAGTTCTTCTTCTCACGGAACTTGTTGGAAAAGTACAATCTGCCATTTCAAGTCATTGTCGTCTAACACGAGAAGTTTATCGTCAAAATAAGAAAAATTCGATGAATGAGAGTTCGAATCAGCAATTATGACAACCCACTTTTTCCCATAAGTTTCATTCAGCCAAAATTTGATCTCTTCACAAATTTTCTCCTTGTTTGATGAACCATGTAGATCGATTAACGTTCGTATTGTATTCAGAATATCCATTTTCATCGTATCTGTGATTCCCGATTCTTGTATGCTAACTTCCCAATTTGACATTCTAAACGATTCCAAGATGATTTATCTAAAACAAAATGATAAAATCGTTAAAAGTATTTATGAGTTGATGTTAACACCTTGTTTCGATACGAACGAAACATAAACATAACACGTGTATTATGTATTTACACACTGTTGTTATATACGAGTATCTTTTCGAAGGTGAATATTCATATTTTTCTGTTGTTTTTCTGATTATGATTGGCTTTCGCAAATCATTGTTTTCGTTTCATAATTTACTTTTCATAAAATCTGTCGGCTTGAATGTCGTTTGGAAAGTTTGAATTATGCATATCTTTTCTTCAATTGAAATTTTAAAAAAAATCAAAAAATTTGTTCGTTGATCTCTAGATTTTTAACAACGACCAGGGTGATAAAAAGTTCTAATTTGTTCCTGAAATATTTTAATAGAAATTCGAATATTTAATAAAGGTAATTAACATCAATATAACAATGTTTTCGGACATTTAGATAATCATGAAATGAGAGGATATGATATTGAGAAATGAAGGAGAATGACACGATTTATGACAAAGGATCGATGTTAGTCTAAAAGTCATTTTTCGTTTGATTTGTAGATGAATATTTTCAATTCTAATAAGCAAAGCCGTAAATGAACTAAGGAGATAAAGAAATCAAATATTTGTATCGAACGAAAATAACTCGTAATAAACAAAGAATATTTTGATTTTTAATGAAAGAAGTTTTCCAGTTTACTCCCTCAATTCTTCGCACTGTTATTCCAAATGGGTTCAATTTACATTCATTTACTCATAATGTGTCACTTTGAAATGTTAAAACTATACTCAAATCGGTACTTTTGCCACCATTTTCTTAGTTTTGACAATGTGTTGTAGGTATACAGTCGATTAGTGCACAAAATTCATCCGAAAAAAGTCAAGCAGTTACTCGTGAAGCTTTCGAGAAGTTTCTCGGTATGTTGACCCAACTCTTCTATTCAACTCGTGCGCACCTGTCTTACTATTCTAACTGGAGAAATAATGCAGCCGATACAAATCAAACTAATTTCATGAAAGGTCAATTAGCAGTTAGAAAAACGTCAAAAGCGAGGAAAACATAAAATCCAGCTCGAATTGATTTAAACAAGAATTTGAGAACGGAAAAAGTTTGATATCGACTTTTGTTTGTCATTGTCTCTTTACACTCCTTTGAGTTTCTTCGATAGTTATGATAATCACATCTCGCAAATTTTATAGTTGCTAAGAAAACAGTACTAACGTTTCCATTTCTCTGAATATAAAATACTTACGTCAACACATTCATTGACGTCGATCTAAAATAATTTGTCAGGTGGACAACTCGGTGCTTTCTCTATATTTAAAACTCATTTGATCATAAGAATCATCTGGCAAAAAGTTTCTCTTTCAGCGATTTTCACAAATCTTTCAAGACTAACTGACGATAGACCCAAAAAAAAGAGCGATTCATTTATTTTCTATCAAACCGGAACAAACGAGTTTGTTCGTGATAAATACTTCTAACAAATCGACGTCATCATAGGAAAAAAATCTGAAGTTTTTCTTTGCACTTTTTTGACAAAAAAAGAAATATGTTCGATATGAAATCTTTCTTGTACACGTTTTTTCTATACAACATTGTCGCCGTACCTCAACTAAATTTTTATTTTATCGATGAGGTAAGTATTCACAATCAATTCGATGAGATAGGTCTACGATATAATTGTCTTCGATTTGCTTCAAATTTCGAACATAGAAGTAGCACTCGAGACATCGCCTCGTTCTGTTTGAGTGAATCATCAGCAAAGTTTTCCATTGAAAATGATAACGATGATTTGATACAAAAAATTGATTTTCATGACCTTAAAAAACAAAATATCAAAAGTGAAGATTTATATGTATGGTCAATACCAATTGATATCATCGAACAATATCAAAGCTATTTAGAATCAAATAATT
This sequence comes from Adineta ricciae, assembly GCA_905250025.1. Classification (NCBI taxonomy): domain Eukaryota; kingdom Metazoa; phylum Rotifera; class Eurotatoria; order Adinetida; family Adinetidae; genus Adineta; species Adineta ricciae. Next base: position 15,896 of record CAJNOJ010000766.1, on the reverse strand, counting down.
CATCTTTAACGAAACAATTCGTTTACAATTGTACATTACCACGATTTGGACCCATGTGTCAATATGAATTTTACTATTTTCATGAAAATTATACAACTTTGTATGAAATCATCTATGGTTATTACCGAAGTTATCCAAATGATGAAAATGGTTTGAGTTGTTATATTCATTTGAATTGTCATCGTGGTTATTCACCAGCATGTTTAGATTGGACAGAAATTTGTGATGGAAAAGTTGATTGTCTTGATGGAAATTCTGATGAAGAACATTGTTGGCAATTAGAATTGAATGAATGTACACAAAATGAATATCAATGTACTATTGGACAATGTATACCGAACGAATTTGTTGAAGATAATCTGATAAATCCTGATTGTCTTGATAGATCCGATGAAAAATATAGCGATTATGATATATATGGGTCATATTATGTACCTGAACCCGTGTTCGGATGGCAAGACGCAAGATGTAAAACAACATTTTTGACAAGTAGTTGTGAACTTCGACGCCCGTTTCATCTTATTAACACAATGTTTTCAGTAAACGATAATTCTGTATCGGATGAATGTTGGTTCGCTTTCAAGAGATATTTTATGTTTCCAAATCCTCAAGAATATATATTTACGATAAGAAGAGAGTGTCCACTTGTATTATACGTTCCTGATGTTCCATTATTATTGGGTCATGTCTATACAGTTTATAGAACTGATAATAAACTGAACTCACAGGGTCTTCTCTTGCCCTACTTATGTTCGAACAAATCTTTTCATGATGGATCACTTGAACTCGTGTCCGACATATTATTAAATAATACCGTATGCTTTGCTTCTCCTCAACTTCAAAATATCGAACAATCTGATATTTCCGACTCAACATCTGGATTCATAAATATCATAAATAAGATTTTCTCTCAAATACGAAATTTCAATCGAATTATTAATTTTCCTTCAAATCGATGTAATACATCTAATTTATATCAATGTATGAATTCATCGAGATGTATCGCATTTCATCGTTTAATCGACGATATATCTGATTGTCCATACAATGACGATGAGAACATATCTGAAGACACCAGTCCGGAATTATTTGAACGATTGAAAGATAAATATTATTATTGTTATTACGGCAAGAAATATATTCCAAAGACATTTATATCAGATGAAAAATGTGATTGTGGTTATGATGGCGATTTATGTGAAGATGAAGATAAATACGAGAATTTTACTCAACGAACGATTTCTTTTCAAATACTATGTGATAATTTCGAGAAATTGTATCCGATTACAATCGATGAAGAAGATCATACAGATGAAACTGAATGCGAACAATGGGAATGTGATAATATCTACACGCATTGTGATGGATTTTGGAATTGTTGGGATGGAAGAGATGAACTGGATTGCGATATATCATCAACTCTATTCAATTGTTCGTTTAATACTCGAATATGTGTCACATTAGATACATTTCAATTGAGATGTTTATCCATTGATAAACTCAATGATGATCATGTCGATTGTCTTGGTGGTACTGATGAACCAAAACGGTGTCCTGGACTGTATGAACATTTAGGAAGATTTTATTGTATGAATACTCATCCAGCTATTTGTATATCTCCTTTGGATTTGTGTGATGGTGTGAAGAATTGTCCCAGTGGAGATGATGAACGATTTTGTCGACCAAATCGATCGATATCTGATAGTATTTGTCAAGAGAACTATCGAGTATTGGGTAGTGATGTAGAAAAGTTTTTCTGTGAAGGTTTAAAAACGCATCGTAAGATAGAGAGACGATATTTTCGAATTAACGACTTTAATCAATCATCGGATGATGAACCGGATGAAAAAGAAGTTATCAATACAATCACTCTAGACGATGATGACCCGATTCCATTACTTGATGAACCTCGTTGTCATCATGGTCTTGATTTACGTGTTTGGTTAAATCAATTATCAGATTCTTCTACAAGTACATGTCTTTGTCCACCGGGTTATTACGGTAATCAATGTCAATATCAAAATCAACGTTTGAGTTTATCGATAAGATTTCATGTTCGAACAGAATCATGGCAAATTCCATTTGCAATATTAGTTTTACTTATTGATGATACAAATCAACGAATGATTCATTCCTATGAACAATTTACCTATTTATCATTACGAGATTGTCGAATTAAGTTTAATCTACATTTATTTTACGCACAGCGACCGAAAGATATAAATCGAAATTACTCAATACATATCGATATCTATGAGAAATTTTCTCTCGCACATCGAGGAAGTTTTCTTTATCCTGTCAAATTTCCCTTCTTACCAGTTCATCGTTTGGCATTCATTGTAGACATTCCATTGATAAGTGATCATAAAAAATCCACATGTTCAGCTCATCAATGTAAATATGGAAAGTGTATGAAATATTTCAATAGCAAAGAAACATTTTGTCAATGTGATCAAGGATGGTCGGGAGAATTTTGTCATATTCAACATCATTGTAATTGTTCATCTAATTCTTTATGTGTTGGAATACTAAGTGACAAACGATCCATTTGTATTTGTCCAAAAAATCAATTTGGTTCTCGATGTTATCTTCGTAATCGAATATGTGAAGATTTTCCATGTGAAAATAATGCTTCATGTATTCCCAATGATGATTTTATGGGATCAAATAGACAAAAATACTTTTGTATTTGTCCAAAAGGTTTTAGTGGAAATCATTGTGAAATAGGCGATAGTCAACTTGATATAATATTTGATAATGATATGGAATTATCTCATTCAGTTTTTATTCATTTTATAAGAATTCTTCCATTCGATGAAACTATTGAAGAAATACCGAAAACATCACCACAAAGATCAACAACTTTACAAACAGTTTCTCAAGCCACAAATTCAATTCGAATTTATTGGTCACAACCATTTCATTTAACTTTTATTGAAACTTTAGACAAGATTTATTATTTGATCATTGTCCAACCGATTTATTCTCCGTCAACAAAAATAAAACAGAAAATAGATTCTTCACATCGTTGTCCTTCAATCAGTGAATTAGTAAATGAAACATTTGCACAATTGCATAGTCTTCGTCGAATGAAATCTTATCATGTTATTTGTCAAAAATATTCTCCTCATCTTTTATGCTTTCACGACGATCGACATCTTTGTCTATGTTACGATTTTCAAGGAAAACGTTTAGGAAATTGTTTTGATTTTGATCACAATAAGACATTCGATTGTTCGGGACAAAGTGCGTGTGAAAACGATGGTCAATGTTTTCAAGATTCACCTGAATGTCCAAAACGATTTATTTGTGCTTGTCATTTATGTTTCTATGGAAATCGATGTCAATTCAGTACGAGTGAATTTGGTTTATCACTCGATGCTATTTTAGCTTATCATATCATTGTTGATCTTGATCTCATTCACCAAACAACAATTGTGAAAATAAGTTTTTTATTTACAATTTTATTCGTTGTTCTTGGAATGACAAATGGGATTCTTTCTTTAATTACATTCAAAAGTAAACGTGTATGTGATGTTGGTTGTGGAATCTATTTGTTTGGTTCATCATTAACCACAGTATTGACAATGTTCATGTTTGGATTGAAATATTTTGTTTATCTTTCGACACAAATGTCAACATTGTCGAATGAAACATTTCTCGAAGTTCAATGCTATTTACTTGATTTTCTTCTTCGAATTTGTTTGAATATGGATCAATGGTTGAATGCATGTGTTGCAATTGAAAGAGTAACAACAGTTATTCAAGGTGCGAGATTTAATAAAAAGGAAAGTAAACGATTAGCAAAGAAAATTCCGATTATTCTTCTAATTTTAATCATTTGCACATCCATTCATGATCCAATCTATCGACGTTTATCAGAAGAAGAAAATGAAAATGATAATAAGAAAAGAATTTGGTGTATTGTCAGTTATTCATCGAAATTACAAATTTATAATCGAGTGGTGAATACATTTCATTTCTTTGCACCGTTTCTTATTAATTTCATTTCATCGATTATTTTAATTATAAAAAAATCTCATCGAAAAGCTCGTCTTTATGGAAATCGATATGATAGACAAACACTATGGAAACAACTTCGAGAGCATCAACATTTGTTGATTGCACCTGTGGTTTTATTTCTGCTCGCCTTGCCACGTTTAATTCTTTCATATTTATCAAAATGTATGAATTCTACACGAGATTCGTGGCTATTTCTCTGTGGATATTTTATGTCTTTTATTCCTCCTATGATCACTTTTCTTATCTTTGTTTTACCATCAAAATTTTACAGAAAAGAATATCAAAAATCGATTAGAAAATATCAGAATTTCATTCAACGACGTTTTCATTAACCATTCTCGAACTCTTTCTGTTTTGTTTTTGAAATATACTGAATAACTACAATTATTTTCTCCTCAACTGCCGTAATATAAATTCGCATCTAAATGAATGTTTCAGAAATCAATACACAACACATGCATTGTGTATATGTGAGTTATATTTAAGTAAGACTAAAATAACTCGTAATGTTTATTCTTGTTTTAAGAAGAAAAGGAATATTAAGCATATTCATAAGCATAGGATTATTCAATGATGATTCATGTGCCAGTGATATCATAATCCCTGTTTTGATTATGAACTTTCGTTGGAAGTATAATAGTCGTTAAATTGACAAGATTTTCCTTATGCGTTGAAAAATCTTTAACTTCACTGTGCAAAGATAAAAAAATCCATTCTTCCACTCGTAAAATGAAACATCCCACCTTTTAAACGGGATGCAAGTGATATGGTCTTCCAACTGGTGACCAAAACAAATAAGTCTTTGATATTCACAAGGAATTCCTTCCGAATTTTCAATTAATTGTTTAATTTCAATAATTTATTCATTTAGTGATATATCATAAGTAACTGTATGACCATCGAACATCTTAACAAATATTTGAATATGATCTTTATTTTGAGGATTTTGTATTTCATTATAAATTGGTTTTGCGTAAAGAGAAAACGATTTCGAAAATAGAATCGTATGATCAGGTTTGAATTTGAAATGTATCTTTGAAGATATTCGATTGGGTTCAATTTGATACAAACTGAACTGTAAATCATGAAAATAATATTCTTGTTGTCGAAGTTTCTTTTTTATCTCATTGAAATTATCTATTAAACGAACTTGTAATTGAAAATGAACAGAAATATGTCCATATGTTATAAATTGAGAATTATCTGGAAATCTTTCGACAGATGATTGTAAATCATAATTATTTCAATTTGAATTTTACAACTTGATTAACTAAGTCTTCATAAATGAATGTATTAGAAGAAGTTTTAGAGAACCATTCGAATAACTGTTGAAACATTTTTTTTATATCAACTAAAACGTCTTCATATTTATTTTGGAGAAGAAATGAAAAAAGCCAACTTTCGACTCGGCTTAAATTATGGCTAATTGAGAAAATTTTAATTTCTCTTTCTGTATAGTCTCGATGAAAAGAAAAGTCTAAAGGATGTTGTAAAATTCCTCGAAAACCTTCACGTAGAATTAAACATTCATTTAAGATATGCAAATCGAGAAATTCATATATTTGATTATGATCGAATTCTCTTTGTTTTCATTCGATTAATAAATTGTGTAAATACTCACTAAGATACGTTCAAAACTTTCGTTTGTCCTTAACTCTTCTATGTCAATATATGATTCATCCGAAGAAAATCCGATTGGTTTAGTTATTTTCGAGTGATATACAATATAAAGGAATAAGTTATAGACTCGATAAGAGAAAAAAAACACGTGGTTAAATAAGAAAAAAAGAATAGTCTTTCGATACGAAAGATAAGGCGGTTTCACTTTTATTTATTCCAAAAATGGCAACGACAAAGTTTGATGCGAATACAACTGCATTAGAAGTTGTTGAAAATCTCAATGTAAATCTTGAGAATAAAGTTGTGTTCATAACAGGAGGAACATCAGGTAAAATTGACAAAAATGAAAATCGTTTCTCAGAGATTTGCCTTTTTTTTTCTTTCAAAGGTATTGGTGTTGAAACAGCACGAGCATTGGCAACGACGAAAGCACATGTGTTTATAACAGCACGAGATATAACTAAAGGAAAAGAAGTTGTTGAAGAATTGAAGAAAACAACTGGAAATGCTCAAATTGATGTTCTTGAACTCGATTTAACTTCATTAAAATCTGTTGAACAATGTGTTCAACAATTTCGAACATTTCAATTACCAATTCATATTCTCATCTGTATGTTCAATTAAAAGAAATTCAAAAAAAAACCTAAAGATAATTTCTTCTTTAAAGGTAATGCTGGTATTATGGCAGTTCCATATTCGAAAACCGTAGATGGATTTGAATCGCAATTTGGTGTTAATCATCTATCCCATTTTTATCTCGTGAAATCTTTTTTACCTGAACTCGAATTAGGTGCTCCATCGCGTGTTGTTATGGTTAGTTCAGTTTTAAATAAATTTCAAGGAATCAATTGGGAGGATATTCAATGGGAACAAAATTATGACAAATGGTTGGCTTATGGACAAAGTAAAACAGCAAATATTTTATTTGCTTTACAAATGAATGAATTATACAAATCCAAAGGAATTTCTTCGTTTGCATTAAATCCCGGTGCAATTATGACAAATTTACAAAATGTTCTGTCGAAAGAAGAACAACAGTCAATGGGATATTTTAAAGACGATGGAAGTTTAGCAGATTTTTTTAAAAGCGTTCAACAAGGTGCAGCGACAAGTGTTTATGCCGCTTTGGATCCTCAATTGGTTCATTCCAAAGAAATTTATTTAGAAAATTGTCAAGTTTCGAATGTCGTCAATGATAACAAAACTGAATTCGTTGGTCGTGCTACACACGCTGCGGACCTGAATGAAGCAAAAAAACTTTGGATTTTAAGTGAAAATCTACTTGAGAATTGCCGAAAAAGTTAATTTTTCATTTTAATAAAAGAATAATAAAAGATGTGATCATATTTGACACTCCTCTTTTTCCGATCTTATTATTATTAATTGAATTTACGTGTGCTGAATGTTACCGAACGTTTGTTTTCAAAAGAACAGAAGTTCCCAGAAAAAAACAATCTTGTTGATATTTCACCTTTGGAAAGAAAAAGTTCTTTTTCTTTGACGTCATTTCCAATTGCTTTTCTCTTGGGGGCAAATTTTCAAATATTCGCAGGATTTCCACTCTAAATTCGTTCAACTTCGTCAATCAAATCAAATCAAATCCAACACAAGAAGTTTTCCTTTGAAAAGAATCTGATTTTCCCTAAAAAAAACCTTTTCGTTCCTCTCTGTCTCTCAATGTCCTTTTCTCGTTCAACCTTTTTTTTAAATGTACTTTTTCATGACGAACCCTCCAAATGAATCACTATAAATATGTCAGAACGGTAAAGGAGCAACAAGCAGAACGAGAAAGACAACGCCCAATACGCTACAAATTACCAGTAAGAGAGCGTAAGAATGATTTTTTAACCGTATGACTGTCGGTTTTATTTAGAAAATGCTCGTTGAATTCGTTAATTCTTATGGAAGTATTGAAAAATGCCGACGATATTATTTGTTTGGAGTTATCTTTTTGAGTTTTTTCATTGTAATTCAATTTCATCAAACATGTTCAATAAGAAAATTTCATTCTTATTCGATTCCAATTATTCATATTGAAATCAATTTACCTGATCATCAAAGTGAAATTCGTTCGAAATCTCTCGATAATCAATGCAATCAAAATAATTCAATGAAATCTGATTTAACAAAATCTTCATCTATTCATTTAACTCGAGTTTATCCTTGGCTTCACGCAGCACTTTTTCCCATTCAATCTCAATCATTAATGTACTGTGCAATTCCAAAAGTAGCATCGAAAACACTCGTCTCACTCATGATTTATGTTTACGTTCGAGATACAATTCAAAATCTCACTCGAAATGGAACAAAACCTTATATCGATCAAACACAAACTCAACAATATATTAATATTCCAAGATTAATCAAAGAATTGAATAAAGTAAAGGAGAAAAAAAACCAAAATTTCCAATAAAGTTTTGTTTTAGAATGGAATAACTGTCGATGAAAAAAGTCAAGAATCGAATTCTTTATTATCATTAATCGAAACTTATCTTCATATTCTTCGTTTCGAAACTGTTAATGATAGTTTACCATCCATATTTTTAAATCCATGGAGATTTAGTATCAAAGATGTTTTCCCGCAAGTTCATTTTACAAGTTTAAAAAATCTCTCTGATATTTTCTCACCATCATTCACTCGTGTTTTATTCGTTCGTCATCCATTTGAACGTTTAGCTTCCGCATATAAAGAAAGAATTGCAACTTTAGACAAAGATCGAATTGAGTCTGAACCTTATTATGATAACGTAAGAAAAACAATTTGTCGTCGATTTTCTAAACGAAATCGGATTCAACATTTGCCACGACCTATTATTGATCAATGTTTACAAACTATTCCTTCATTTGAAAATTTTGTTCAATATATTCTGATAAATACTGAAACTTCGTTTGGAATTGCTCGAATGGATAGACATTGGCAACCTTATTCAACTGTTTGTCAAGTATGTAAATTTCAATATAATTTTATTGGAAAATACGAAACATTTGACGATGATTTTCATTTATTACTTAAACGTCTTAATGTTTCCGATTGGAATATTAAAAGAAGACGAAGAACATCAGGTCATAAAACAGGAGACTATCAACAATTATATTCAGCATTGCTTGATCATCTCATTTGTCAATTGAAACGACTTTATAAAGAAGATTTTCAATTATTTAATTATCGAATTGAAGATTATGTCAATCGAACACAATTAATTTGTTAATCAAATTTTTTTTCTTTTTCAGCATAATCACATGTGCATTTTTGTATATTGAAATTTTCATCAGATTCTTTTCTTCTTCTTCTGTTTATTTTTAAAGATATCAAATACATAGAGCTAATTTCAACATGATTCGTCTTTATTAATGAAAAAAAGTGCAATTATTACCGAGTTTTGACCGACTTTCTGAAAACAGTTCATTAGTAATTGATGAAACCAAACAAAATTTGTTTTAGGATAAATTTTAAACGTATTTGTTCGTATCTCCGCACGAGTAAAATGAAGAAAATTGAATGAGTATTTGATAGAGAATTTATTTTTGGTATTGCATGTAAATGAATAAATAAAAAAAAACAAAGTTTTCCTTTGATGTTCTTTAAAAGATTGAGTCTTTTTCAAATGCACTTTTTTCATCATAAATAAATTAAAACGTCATGACAATATCATAATTGACTATGTAAATATAGAAAATAAAAGTGCGATCAATGAAAATGTTCTTTTAAAGTATATCGAGTTTATTAATAGATAAACAAAAATACATTGAGTGAACAATAATTTAGACTGAAGTCATTTGTATCTTCTAATTAACTTCCTATTAAGAAAAGAAATATTCATCAATTCTTTCAGATCTAGTCTAAAGTCGATCTTGTCATTCGGAACTCGTATTTGATACAACAATTTTTTTTAAAGGATCTTCAAAATCACACAATACACAATTTAACAGATGTTTTCAATAATTTCGAATGAAAGTATGTTGGATATTTTTCTTTCTATGAAGAGAACAGAAATATGTAAAATATTTATTAGATATTTCGATCTTCTCAATGTGATAAATGGATATTTGTTAGAAGAATGTAAAGTAAAACTTGAAGATCTNTATTATCATTAATCGAAACTTATCTTCATATTCTTCGTTTCGAAACTGTTAATGATAGTTTACCATCCATATTTTTAAATCCATGGAGATTTAGTATCAAAGATGTTTTCCTGCAAGTTCATTTTACAAGTTTAAAAAATCTCTCTGATATTTTCTCACCATCATTCACTCGTGTTTTATTCGTTCGTCATCCATTTGAACGTTTAGCTTCTGCATATAAAGAAAGAATTGCAACATTAGAAAAAGATCGAATTCAATCTGAACCACATTATGATAATGTAAGAAAAACAATTTGTCGTCGATTTTCTAAACGAAATGCGATTCAACATTTTTCACGACCTATTATTGATCAATGTTCACAAACTATTCCTTCATTTGAAAATTTTGTTCAATATATTTTGACAAATACTGAAACTTCATATGGAATTGCTCAAATGGATACACATTGGCAACCTTATTCAACTGTTTGTCAAGTTTGTAAATTTCAATATAATTTTATTGGAAAATACGAAACATTCGACGATGATTTTCATTTATTACTTAAACGTCTCAATGTTTCCGATTGGAATATTGAAAAAAGACGAGGAGCATCGGGTCATAAAACACGAGACTATCAACAATTATATTCAACATTACCTGATCATCTCATTTGTCAATTGAAACGACTTTATCAAGAAGATTTTCAATTCTTTAACTATCGAATTGAAGATTATGTCAATCGAACACAATTAATTTGTTAATCGGACTTTTTCTTTTCCAGTTAAATCACGTGTGCATTTCTGTATATTGAAATTTTCATCAGATTCTTTTCTTCTTCTTCTTCTTCTTCTTTTATTTATTTTTAAAGATATGAAATACATAGAGCTAATTTCCAGATGACTCGTCTTTATGAATGAAAAAAGGGCAATTATTGCAGAGTTTTGACCGACTTTCTAAAAACAGTTTACTAATAATTGATTACCAATCAAACAAATTTGTTTTCGGACAAATTTTAAACGCATTTGTTTGTATCTCCACACGACGGAAATGGAGAAAGTTGAATTAGTTTTTGATAAAGAATTTATTTTTGGTATCGTATGGAAGTGAAGGAATAAAAAAAAAGTTTTCCTTTTAATGTCCTTTAAAAGATCGAACCTTTTTCTAATGCACTTTTTTCATCATAAATAAGTCAATACGTCACGACAATATCATAATCGACGAAGTAAATATAGAAAACAAAAGGTAAAAGTGCGATCAATGAAAATGTTCTTTTAAAGTATATCGAGTTTATTAATATGTAAAAAAAATATATTGAGTCAATAATAACTTAGACTGAAGTCATTTGTATCATCTAATTAACTTCCTATTAAGAAAAGAAAATCCTGACATAGACGTTCAGCCGAAAATACATTTCGAATAAAGTCGATCTTCTCATTCGTAACTCGTTTTTGATATAACAACTTTTTTCAAAGGATCTTCAACGCCACACGTTGGATGTTTTCAATAATTTCTAATGAAAGTAGTCGGATATTCTTCTTCGTGTGATTTTTTTTCTATGAAGAGAACACGAATATGTAAAATATTTATTAGATATTTTGATCTTCTCAATGCAATAAATGGATATTTGTTAGAAGAATGTAAAGTAAAACTTGAAGATCTGCCGATTCTTTTGATTAAACGTGTATCAACGACATCTCATTTAATTGCTTATTTGATGGATGGTATTTTTGACTAGTAATTAATTTTAAGTATCTATCAGACCAGGTGATTCAGGTAAATATTGGGTTTTGTCTGAATCATTTCTATGTCTGTGTGCGAAGAGAATTGCAGACTTCGCTTTGAAATTGTCATGTATTATTTGGTATTCGAAGGATTTTTCTCGACGTGAAAACAACGGATCATTTTTATGATTTCATCCTCTGATTAAACATGTCAATGAATCGGAATGGAGTTCATTTAGTTTTAGTCGCTTCATTTGTGCAGCGATGGTTTCGTTAGGAGAGATCACGTCTTATTTTACTCTGGCAAATTTCTTTTTAATTCTTATATTTGGAACAATTGGAAATCTATTCAATCTTTTAACATTATTATCGAAAGATTTTCGTAAAAACTCTTGTATATTTTACATGATATGTTCATCGTTACTTGACTTATTCTTTATCAATTTCGGAATTCTCATTCGTTTATCCACAGAATATTTCGGAAATCCTTCTTCAACAACAAGTCGATGTATATGTAAAGTCCGTTCGTATTTTCTTGTTTGTTTACCTGCAATGGCATCAACATGTATATTTTTATCAACATTTGCTCGACGTCTTTTTTTCATAACAATGAGTTTTCTTTCGATTTCAAGTCTTTTTCATTTGTTTATCTTCGATATTCACAACAATCGATGTACAACAACAACAAAGTTCGACACGATTTTAGTCATTGTTTATCCACTTACTTTTATTTCGTTAGTTCCTCATTTGGGAATGTTCATTTGTGGAATTGTCACGTGGATTCATACGAGACAATCGAAAGCTCGAATTGAACCATCGTCTATCTCAACTCAACAATCGTCGTCGAATCAACGAACAAATCGACAATTATTTCTTTTAATCTTTGTCCATGCTGCTCTATGTGTCCTTCTGGAAATTCAACGTTCGACTTCCTATGTGTATAATTTAGTAACGAGTTCCACAATGAAGAGTGTTCAACAACAACAAATTGAGTCATTCGTCATTCAATTAAGTGTCGTTTTCTATTATGCGAAATATGCAATGTCGTTTTATGTTAATTATGCTTGTAGTACCATGTTTAGACAAACTTTTACAAAGTCGATCGAGTCAATTCTCAGTCGATGTTTTCAATCTAATTCATAAATATGGATTCATCTCATCTTTCATTAAGAAACGAAGTGTTTCATCTTAAAAATATTTTCCTTTAGAAGTTATCTTTAACCGTATGTCAACTTTGTGCATCTATTCTTATTCTTCAATAAAACTTTATCGTTGTTTTCTCTATCGGAAGTCAAACATGACAAGATACTCAATGCTTCAACTCACTTTTGATTCAGATATGTTTCTTGTCTCACTGTTTTATTAAGTTCATCCGATAATTTCTGAATCTACATTATCATTACCAGCTATATCCTTTTAAATTCGTATTATTTCGAAATATTTCTAGAATTTGTTTTCTTTCGTCGTCATTTAATCCGATGATACCAACGCCCAAGTGTTTAAGTGTCTTGGTGGAAAAAAGGGTAAAAAGATATTGAGGATGATAAAAACCTTCTCTTTTACTTTGTTACTTCGTAATGCATCGATAAGATATTGTACTCCTTGAAATTTCATTTCATTCTGTGAAATATCTAGTCTGATAAGTGTCTATATGAAAACGAGATGAATAATAAGATAGTTAAAAGGGAAGTGTGTATTACTCTATTGCGCAATAAAGCATTGGCAAGATACTGTGCGCCTTGTGATCCAATTTGATTCTTATCAAGAGATAGATTTGTTAATGTCTACATGTTCGAAAAGATGTAAATATTGTAAATGTTCAACAATACATGTGTATTACTTCGTTGCTCGAGAGGGGATTAACAAAATATTGAGTTCCCTCATCGCCGATATGATTTTTATTTAAATAAAACTTTTTCAATGTCTGTGTGGAAAAAAAGACGCAACTATTGAAAGATCAAAAGAAGTATACAAATCACTTTGTTGCATTGCAAGGCATTAGCAATACATTGAGCTCCTTGTGGTCCTATTCTGTTCTCGCTGAGGTTTAAATTAGTGAGTGTCTGTATGAAAAGATAGTGACAAAGAAGGTTATTATATATGATGTCTGTATTGCTTTGTTGATTAGTAGAGCATTGGCAATATGTTCAGCTCCTTCAGATCCGATTTCGTTATTACAGAGATTTAGTTCGGTGAGTGTCTATGCGAAAAAAAAAAAGAAATAATGAGTTGATTAGATGTGTGTGAACTACTTCGTTATTTTGCAGAGCATTGGCTAGATACTGAGCACCTTGTGATTTGATATGATTAATAGTCAAGTACAATGTGGTGAGCGTCTGTGGAAACAAAGTGATTATTTGAATATCTAAAAAAGGATCGGATGTGTTACTCTGTTATACTGCAAAGCAATGGCAATGTGTTCTACACTTTCATTATTAATATTGTGATTATTAATTGTTAAAGTATTTAATGTCTATATAAAAAAGATAGTGAGTATAACTTATGAAAAAGAATGGATATAAATTACATGATTGTTTCGTAGAGCCTTGTAAAGATATTGTGTGCCTTGCGAATCGATTTGATTGGAATCACTAGAAAATATTCAACTGTAAGACGTAAGAAAAAGAGATTGATAGAATATCTTCAAATAGAAATTATTCAACGAATGAAGTTCATATTAGGAATTCAGTTTAGAGAAGCTGATTGTTAGAACAATGGATAATAGAAGCGTGAGATATTTGAGAGAAATATAAACCGAATGCATATGTGATGTGACACACACAATTCCGTCGTGTTTTTATATTTTTAATCCTGCATGAATTTTGATAACCGTCTTTTCCTTTGAAACTGTTTTTTCGAACTTTCGGCTCACTTATATGGTCTAGAAGTGAACCAAACTATGCTATCAGCTTCAATATTCTAATGAACTTTTCAGATATTTTGTTTTCTAGAAACTTTTGGCATAGTACCCTGGATTTCCGTGGAGAAAAAGTATCTCGAGTGTCTGCATGGAAGAGAATGAACAGTGAAATAATAACAAGAACGAGTTTTTTACTTTGTTGGTGACAAGAACGTTGCTAATATGTTGCATTTCTTCATTAGCAATGTTTTCAGAGCCAAGTACCAGTGTAGTAAGTGTCTATGTCCAAAGAAAGCGAGTATGGTATTGTAAAAGATAAAATCGATATTACATTGTTGTTTTCGAGAGCATTAGAAAGATATTCTACTCCTTTCAGCCCAATTGCGTTACGAGAGAGAGATAGTTCAGTGAGAGTCTGTAGTAAAATTTAATGAAATGATTATAAGAGGTAACTGTATTACTTTATTATTTTGCAATGCAGTAGCAAGATATTGAGCTCCTTCTGGCCCGATTTTGTTGCTGGAGATCGTTAGGTTAGTGAGTGTCTATATAAAACAGGAGCCGAAGAAGGAATTGATTAGAGGTAATATATAAACTAATTACTTTATTCTTTGCTAGAGCATTTGCAAGATGTTGAACTCCTTCTGGACCGATTTTGTTATTATTAAGATATAATTCAACGATGGTCTATATAAAAATCGAATAGATGACGAATACGTTGAAAGATGTACGTATATGCACATTACTCGATTATTTTGTAGAGCATTAGCCAGATATAATGTTCCCTGAGATCCAAATGGCTCTGTTGAAAACCATAGCTTTGTAATTGTCTGCATGGAAATAAATTGAATCTTGAAATGACTGATCAAAACATATGCGCTACTTTGTTGTTTTGTATAGCATTCGCAAGATATTGCACTTCTGATGAACCAAGCTGACTTTCTTGAAACGTCAGTTCTTCCAATGTCTGTCTCACATGAAGATAAACAATTGAATTAGTGCATGAAAAAGTGCTTATTACTTTATTGTTTTGTATGGCCATGGCAAGAATCTTCACTTCTTTGTTGCTGAGTGGAACAAAGCAAACGCTTAGCTTAGTAAGTTTCTATATGACGGAAAAAGTATAAATTCGAATTGATTTTTCAGCTGAAGATCTTCGGGTAGCAAAGCAAAGAAAACATAACAATAAATGACTGGCAGTCTTTTATATTATCCGATTGAAAATGTGTTTCAACGAATTACTTTTAGACCCCTTTTTGCGGAGAATGAATATCTTATTGAGAGACAAAAACATAATTCAGTATAAATCAATTACCGGATCCGTGTTCAAATCATCAATATATTTTTGTATCTTGGGATTAATACATTCGGGTGGATTAATTGGTGTTGGCTGAGCCGGTTGTGGCACAGGATTGATCAATGGATATTTTGGTTGAATTTCTTTCAATTGAATAATGTGAAGACCATTTCCTTGATTTAACGAATCTGCTACTTGAAATTGACGAGCCGGAGGAAGTAAAACCTCTTCTTCTTGTGGATAAAACGAAAATTTCTTAATACTTTTAGCAGACGAACATTCAATAATAAACAATGTTCTTGTCCCACTTTGA
>CAJNOJ010000765.1:0-24668 GCA_905250025.1 Adineta ricciae | reverse complement strand
TAGTCACTATCGAACAGTGATGTGAAAGAACGAACCAACCAACCAACCAACCAACCAACATCAACTCGTTTTTTTTGTAATACCTGCTCGACGCATAACCCTCCTTTCAGTAGAGGGAATATACAAACTGAAGCTCATCGAGCGCGAACTACTACTAGTTAAGATTCAAATTCCTGATACTCAATTTAGTGAAAACTACCTCCTACAGTGGGCGTATTTACTATTAAGCTAGCAGTTCATTTGTTTCTTTTTTAACAGAATTTACTGAACGACTGTGGGATAGAAAGAGAAGTTTTCGCTCGCTATTCCTTATCCGCATAGGCCATTACTGACTGAAATGGGATTTGAGGGTGTGGCCTCTCCTTTGGCACACCTATGACCTCTAACCCGTCTTTCATACAGCGACTGTAATACTTGACGGATATTCGATCTGTTCTGTTGTCTGTAAAAATGTGCACCTTATGAATGAAGAAATAGTTTGCCCCCGGAAAAGCCACACAAACTGTGTATCAGCATCTTACACACAAGTTCATTCTCGACTTCGTTAGATCGACACGCGTCTATCGCATCCAAACCGTGATCAATTAATTGAACACAATAAGAAGCATTGCATATTCTGATCGATGAAGAAAGACTTTCTCAAGCAGCAGCACGCACCGTTATTGACAGTGATATGTTGTTTTCAATAGCATAGATCTAAATACATAGGAAAGCACGGTGACAAAACCTCGGTTACTCTATCTGTTCAGTTTCTCCAGCTTGATCGTGTTTCACATTTTTATCCCGTTAGGGATTGCGTTGAAAGCTTTTTTTCAGTGTATGTCAGTTAGTGGAGTTCCATCTTATCAGCTACAGTGGCATCGACTATGCAAATTATATTTTAAACACACGAAGCACTTTGATGAATGCTCTTTTCGCGGTAAATCATAAAATAAAACTGTTTATCGGTTTTTTTTGTAGCCAAATGAATGGAAGATAAGAACTTTGGAAGTAATAGTGAAAGGAAACATAGTTATTCAACTTGAAATGTAATGAAAAGTGAAAGGCAAAACGAAGGTAGCCATAGTAACGACTAGCCGTGAGTGACCGATCGGAGGGAGGCTGACGAACGACTAGGCGTTACTTTCAAAAGATTTCATAAGCGAAATGAGTGTGAATAAAAGATTGGAACAAATTATCAAATGATTGTATCACTACAATGAAATATTTTTTATTGCTGTTCTCTCAAGAACATGAGAGATCTAATGATGCCCTTTCAGTAGAGAGTTTAGCCGCTACTGTGTCGCGTTACCTGTTGTTTCAAGTCTCGGATACATTGGATATCAGAAACTTGAGATATGTGGTTTACTAGTGACTATTAGTGTTTCGAATTTTTCTCGCGTTGTACTTGCGTGTCCAAACTGATGATTTTATTGGAGATAGACCACATTACGACACATCCTTTAGTATGGGATACTATTTGATTGAAAGCACTGGGAAGCCCAAGCTAGTATAACCTACACTATCATTATTTGACACAACCACCCATGTAAACACGAGACGCAGGATAAACGCGTCTGAGCGCAAAACGAAATAATTTTCCCTTCTATGATGATGCAATTTTGTGCATGATCACGTTGAGAAGCCGTCAGAGCTCTTTTTAGCTGCGTTCAGATGCATATGATGGCTATAGTGATTACCGGGAAATTGTATGCATTTAAGAACTAGAATAAATTTCCGGAAATTGTCATATACAGACTCTTAAAAAAGTGTCCGTATAGTCTGCCATCACGAATTCATTGATACTCACGAGTGAAGATGCCTCGAAACTATTCAAAGGATGTCGTATTTAAACAGTCAGCACCCGATTCACAGTTAAATGTAGATCTGGTCTTCGTATAATCCTTATAGCAGAATTCTCCAATTCCCATTTTCGAAATTGAGAAAGTCTGCTATATGAACTATATGGAAGGCGTTTGGATTCTTCGCATAAAGTGTGACAAAATTCAATTTCCCGAGAAACGCTATAACGCATCAAATCCTATAAAAAGAGCAATCTATCCTCTTTTTAGATCAAGAATAGTATGGCTAATAACCAAGTGAATGATACTAATGTTGATGATCTTTTAAAGTTCCTACTATATGTTGGGCAAGCCAAACGAACATTTCGGACAGGGTGGATTTTATGTGGTGTTGAAAGAGTAGAAAGTGTTGCGGATCATATGTACCGTATGGCTATTATGTCTTTTTTGTTGCCATCTGTATCCGATCAGTCAAAAGTTCTTTGTATGAAATTAGCACTGGTACATGACTTAAGTGAATCAATTGTCGGCGACTTAACTGAACTTGATGATATCTCAAAAAGTGAAAAACATCGACGTGAAACTGAGGCAATGGATTATTTAACACGTTTGTTACCCACTCATGTTGGAACAGAAATATTTTCGTTATTTAATGAATATGTCGAGCAAAAGACAAATGAAGCAAAGCTTGTGAAAGATCTAGATATATTTGATATGCTTGTACAAGGTTTGTTTTGCATATAAATTTAATAATATCTATTTTTCTATTATTTAGCTTATGAATATGAAAAAATTCAAAATGCATACGGGTTTTTAGAAGATTTTTTTCAAAATTCAGCTAATAAGATAAAAACGGATATTGTTAAAAAATGGCTGAAAAAATTAATTGAATGTCGATCATCAAACAATCAATTACAATTGCCATTTGACTCAAATCTTAATACGATGCTTAAGCATGTTCTATATGATGATCAAAGTTTGATTTCTATCTTTCTTAAAACCAGTAAAATGAGATTTTCTAATCTTTTTCTAATGATATAGGAATGCTTATTTATAAACTTCCAGTATCGGACATTCGTGAAAAGGTAAATAATTATATTTCAAGTAGAGCTCAAGATGGTAATCCATCATCAAGTGCCACAGCTGAACATTCGAGCAATCCTATTAAAAATGTCAACGATCAATATGATTAAACTGTTGCCATTTCATAAAAGACTCAAAAAGCTAAAGAAAACATAATGATCTGAGAACTTGGATTTTTTAAAATTGCTTTTGTACTTCTTTTATTATTTAATTTTGCTTCTCTGGTAGTTAGTGGTGAATATTTGTATTTTTTTATTTCAAAATATCAGTATCTATCTCACTCCGTACTTTAAGAACGAATAATAAACATGATGATAATGCGAATGTGTGCGTGACGTTCTCGCTTACCCAGAGCAATGCTTCGGCTCCCAGATTCACGTAATTCCTACAGGAACCCGCCGCAAACCAGCGGAGAGTGGAAGCAGAAATCCTTTAACTGGATCCAGCCCGTAGTTTTCGACATGGGCACACTGTAAAAAAGGTGCACTATCGAACCCTTCAAAAAGGTTTCGTAGGTATCGAAGGCTTGCAAATGTGTCGACATGTTGAAACATATAGTTTTCAAAATCTGCGAAACCTTGAGTCTTCGAATTTTTGTGGTGAAACTTTATTGGTAGAGTACGAAACCTAAAACGGTTTCGAGACGATGGTTTGGAGCATGTGCCTGTCGACCGATCGTTGTTCGGTCTCGCAGATTATAAAAACTATTTATTTCAACATGTTGACACATTTGCAAGCCTTTGACGTCTACGAAGCCTTTTTGATGTGTTCGGTGGCAGAGAGCAGAACGAGGCAATATTTTGCTGCCGTGCCTCTACTTTTTTAACGTTACAGAAAATAGTACTGAGAATATATTTGTTAACGCTACTGCTACCAAATGCTCTTCCAGTTTCTCATCGTACGAATATATTCTAGAATAAGTTTCTTTATAAACATCTACTGCGTCTAAGAAACATTCATTAATCTGAAAATCGCTGATCTTTGATTCCTCAGACTTCTGTTCCTTATTGGCACTGTCGGTTTCAGATAATAGATCAAACATACCTTATACTCGATTCATACAGTTAATATCACTCGTTATACATTGATGAACATTTTTCGCTATTAAAAACCTTAACTTTATTGTTAAGTTTATTGTAGGGGTGTACCGCTCCCGCTCATATGAGCGCTCATGGGCGAGAGCGCGAGCGGTACACCGCTAGTTTATTGTTGCTATGATCAAAACGGTTCCAGTTGGTGACACTGCGGTTAAGAGTATCACATAGTTTCGTGGTACTTTCCAGTGTCCAGTGTGTTAGGGTTTTTATCTATCTCTTGTGTATGATTTTATAATTCCTAATAAGTTAACAAAGAAAACAAGTCATGAACCCTAAAATAATTTGAAAGGGATGGCTATCTGCTACCCGATCAGGAAATACAGATGATATGAAAGAGAGTATTATTAATCCTTTTCTTAGATCATTTATGTTTCTATAGTCATCTTCAATATTCTTCAAAAGTGTTGCAATTGATTCTGCAGTGTGAGAAAAATCTACAATATGCTTCATCGAATATTAGAGAACAAGTCAGAATTTAAATACTATTCATAGATTTCTGAACAAAATTGATCTTAGATTTTCAAAATAAATAGTTAAATAACATGATATTTAATGGTAAAACTGCACGAAAGAGCACACGAATAAGGTTTCCCATTCAGTCAGAGACAGTATGCGCTTGTTGTCTATAAAATCAAAGAATCAGCAATATGGGTAAATTCTCAATAATACTAATATCAGTAAAAGTCGAGGTGACACTGCTCGCCACGCCTCGGAAAAAGTAAGGCGAGGCGAAGTGCCTCGTTTCGGGCTCTGTTTGGTGGTATACCTTTTGTTTACACTCTACATGCGCTGTATCCATGATATTTATCGGTTCGATTACATTTGCTTATCGGATTATTCTCTATATGTCCTTACTTCAGTGTGTATTGATCAAGGGGGGAAAAGCGATAATTCATTTACTTCACAGTCTATGTGAAGTAAAACGAAGTACTAGCGAAGTACCATTGAAGTATCACTGAAGTATCGGTGAAGTACCAATAAAGTACCAATGAAGTACGGGTAAAGTACGACTGAAGTACGGTGAAGTACAGTGAAGTACAGTAAATTATAAGAAAGTGCTAGTCACGGATTACAGTATGGGACTAAATATGTTATTTAATGATATTTTTTGTTTATTTAAACGATATTGTTGTGTTCTTTCTACATCATATGTATATCAACGGTCAGAAGATAATCTCTCTAGCCGTACTCACACAACAACTTTCATTCGATTTTGATGAAATTAATCAGTCAAACTGACACTTGAATCACGACAAATGTTCTATATGTAGAGCCAGAAACACCAATATGTGCGATTATTTCACAATATACTCTGAATATCTCACTTTATAAGTGTACAGATGAGGTCGATCATATTACATTTCAAGGAAAATCAACGTAGGTAAAGTTAGCACCATACTGGAGTACTTTGTTGTCCGGATTCGCTGAGGTACCTGTGCTGGATTCATAATTTAATTCTCGATCGAATGATACCAATTTCAATATGGGTCATCGGCCAAAAACTGAAATTTTTTAGGGAAAACTAGGATTTTTGGTACTAAAAAGACTTGTAATTCTTCGCCGGGTTCGACTCAGAGCTTCTCGAGAGGGAAAACAGCGGAATTCTATAATTGAAGTGACTTAAAGTTTACTTTACACATACTTCAAGGTACTTTAAGCTACTTTATAGGTACTTTATACTAGTTTAAGGCAGTTTGGCTACCTCGACAAAACTTTCTTCCGCAATAGAAGGCCTTCCCAGAATAAATGGGCCTCCTCAATTGGAAGGCACCTCAAAAGCGAAAAATCGAAAAAACACCCTATAGGGAAGGGTAGGGGATTTTTACCAGAAAAGCATGCGACGTGCGCGATCATTGTAGAAGACCCACGAGCATTTTATTCTGGAGGGAGGTTTACTTCAAGTCGTTTTTAGTGGTTTCAAGCTCGTGAATAAGCATACATTCTAAAGATGGGAAAGTCAGGTTTTTCCAAGTCAAGTGACAAAAGACTTGACTTGTCCATCTCTGATACAACCACTAGTATCTCAATCAAATTGCGACCCAATTTCATTCCGACTACGAACTAACAGAATATTTTGATTGTGAAGGCGTGTGTGTGGATATCTATTCATATTGCACATCCCCAGCCTCCCACTGACTCAGATCCTCACTCTCACCCCACACCCCACATCCCACATCCTCACCCTCACCCTACCATACCGTAGTATTTGATACTTCGACAATCTTTAATGTACTTTAACGTACTTCAAGTCTACTTCAACGTACTTTAGGGACTCTCGTGTACTTTAGACAACTTTTAGCTACTTCTGCACTTTGGTGTACTTTTTAAGCTAAAGTCTGTTGTTTTCCTCTAGGAACTTTTGCTGAGTCTAAAAGTGGTTGTGCTGAACCCAGAATTTAGTTCTGTATCGAATGATGTAAGTCGCAAGGAGTATCATCGCAGGCGCGGGTCTAAGTGTAGGTGTGGGGAAGATATGTGGGTGGGTGGGTGTGACAATTTTTTTCTCGATGGCCCATATTGAAATTGGCATCATTCGATCGAGAATGAAATTATGAATCCAGCACAGGTACCCCAGCGAATCCCGACAACGAAGTACTCCAGTATGGTGCTAACTTTACCTACGCGGAGAAGTATTGGCGAAGTAAAGTGAAGTACCGGTGAAGTACCAGTGAAGTACCAGCGAAGTACTAGTGAAGTACCACCGATGAAGTACGAGTGAAGTACGAGCGAAGTAGTTGAAGTATGAAGTCTCGCTTTTTCCCCCTTGGTATTGATGCACTTTCATCTTATCTTTCCTTCATACATAGATCAATTCTGAAGCGTGGTATCCATCACAAAGACAAGAAGAAAATGAAATGATAGACAAAATTGTTAGACGGAGCACAGGTTTTTGTTTTATTCGTTATAATATTCAACGAAAAACAAAGATACACATGTGCGTTTCTTTACTGATATATACAATTACGCTTCAATAATTTTGTTCTTTTTCTATTTTGTCCTCTAAAACACATATCGAGCATGTCATAGTCTTCACACAATATTTTGTAATGATGTATTTGTTGAAAAACAGACGTTGACATGTCGATAATATGCGTTATGTATTACTTTGATGTTAGAAAAAGTGTACAAACTTACAGTGGCATAATTTGATTCAAGATGATTTCTATCCAACACATTGATTGAAGGTAAATATTTTGAATACCTTTTATGTCACATATCCAAGTAATGAGAACGAGTGAGCTCTCAATGACTCTCCGTGGTTCTCATTTTCCCTCCCTATTTTGGGAGATAGAACATGCTTTTATCAATAGATCCTTTGTCAGATTGTCTACAAAATCGTGATGTATCATAAATTGCTGTAGAAATCGAAAAAAATAAAACTATGCAAAGATTATTTTCTATTTTTGCGTTTAGAGTTTCCAACCACAGACTCTCACAGGACAGTACGCTCTAATATCCTATCTTGAACTGCGTTACTTATTCTGCAGGACGACATATTCAGGGCACAAGATACAACAGGCATCGTAGTCATATGATGCGTTATAGCGATTGCCGGGAAATTCTACTCATATCAGAATTAGAATAAATTTTCAGAAATTGGCATATACGGAATATACGGACACTTTTTTGTAAGTTCACATAGGTCGAATCGGCTGTGCAAGCCGTATAGGCCGTATAAGGCGTATAAAAGAATTTTCCAATTTCCAAGATAGAAGCTGAGAAATTCTTTTATACAGTCTATGCGGTATGTACGGAAGGTGTTTGGATTCTTTACATTAAGTGTGGCAAAACTCAATTTCCCGGGAAACGCTTTAACCCATCAAATCATCGCAGTCGTTCTACATTTATTAGATATCAGCAAAAAATGATCCATGCGATTTTTTTAATTTTCCGAGTATTATTTTTTCTGTGTTCAGTTTAAAAACCTCGCGGTAGAGGTGCGACGTTTTTTCATGCTCGCGAGTTTTAGTTTGCTGGAAAACTTTATGAAGCAAGTAAATTTTTAACTTCTATATAATTCATTGCAGGGCATCTTGCCCTGAAAGCTAATCAAAAAAGTACAGGGCATTAACAGGTAGCTCCGAGAGTACAGGAGAGCATTAGAAGAATGTTCTATGACTGTTTCTATTTCCTACCTGAGAGAGTTTTTTACAAACACTATATTAAAAGAAGGAATTTTATCGAGTGTATTATAGTGAGATTTACCCATGAAAAAGAAGAAATCCGAAAAATCCGATTAATCATCGATTATAACGAAACTATTATAATCGGATTAAAATCTGATTTTCTCACAAAAAAGCGTCATTTTTAGGATTTCGATTTCTTTTTAATTCATTATAACTCATCGTCAAAATACTCAGTTAAGATCGTTGAAAAAGAAACCAAAACCATAAAAAAATGAGTCGTTTTGTATGAGAAAATTTCATTTTTATCCGTGATTAATCCGATTTTTCGGATTTCTTTTGTACATGGGTTAGTATAGCATTGCATGTCACTGTTGTTTTATTCAACTTTCAGTTTTAGGATCAGAATAAAAACGGCCGAAGCAAGCTAAACGGGAATACCAACACTTTGACACCATTCAGTCATTAGTATATCAACATATTCGTATAACATCAAACTCCACCAAAATTACATCTGTTACTTAAAAAAACATGTACAGAGTTGCAAAATGCAAGCAAATAACAACACCCCCTGTGATGTTCCTGTCTTTATCGGGTAGAACGCTGAATAGACAAACACTCAAAACAGAACACACATGTGTATATATACCGAAAGAAGTGTGGAATGAAATTGAAGAGGAGTAGACTGGAATCAACGAGGAGCAGAATGGAATTGAAGAGGAGCAGAAGAATCATGGACGAAGTCCATGACACCCCCATTGACCTAATCACGAAAAGGTATTTTGATTATTATTGTCTCGAAAACTGCATGAAATTCAATTTTCACATAGTCTCAACCTCGAACAAGGATTGATTTCGTGATTCTTTAGTTTGCAAAGAGAAGCCGATACGCTTGTATTAATCACATACATACTTAAAATTTATATAATTTAAAATCTAAATAGTTTCACCTCAGCGACAACTATTCTAGAATAATATACATTGATCAGAAACAAATGCATGAGGTACGCTCTGAAATATTTATAACCAACAAATGGAAGTGTGGTATCGAACAACTGGATACCCTCACCCCGCTTATCACTAACAAAGGGAAGTGTGGTATCCAACATCTGGATACCCTCATCCCGCTTATTACTAACAAAGGGAAGTGTGGTATCCAACATCTGGATNCCCGCTTATTACTAACAAAGGGAAGTGTGGTATCCAACATCTGGATACCCTCATCCCGCTTATTACTAACAAAGGGAAGTGTGGTATCCAACATCTGGATACCCTCATCCCGCTTATTACTAACAAAGGGAA
Organism: Adineta ricciae; assembly: GCA_905250025.1. Classification (NCBI taxonomy): domain Eukaryota; kingdom Metazoa; phylum Rotifera; class Eurotatoria; order Adinetida; family Adinetidae; genus Adineta; species Adineta ricciae. Next base: position 15,281 of record CAJNOJ010000765.1, on the reverse strand, counting down.
GTGTGGTATCCAACATCTGGATACCCTCATCCCGCTTATTACTAACAAAGGGAAGTGTGGTATCCAACATCTGGATACCCTCACCCCGCTTATCACTAACAAATGTGTAAATTATGACTGAATCTATTTTGCATGTCAGAATTGAGATAGACTTTTGACGGTTGTAATATTATTCGCTTGCATGCTTTTGCATAATTTATGGCTGATCGATATCAGCCATGCACAGGGATCTTCGGGTCATTGTGGCTCTGTCGGTTCGGTCCGATTTAGTTTATTTTCCGACGAACTCCGGCCAGAATTTTGAAAATTTTGAACGAAGTTCCCGGTCATTTCCTAGCCGTTTCCTGTATAGGGTATGTCAAAATGATACACCCTCTCACACAATTATGGAGGTAAGTTTTTTTTATTTCAACAACATCCAATAACGAAGAGCTTATAGTATGTGAATGGGAGACCGTAGATGTACTATCTATTAGCCTGCTTTTCTATTTCGATTTCCTGATAGTCGAGAAAAAATTGAAATAGCATGAAAATTTACTTTTGCATAATTATAGGCCTTTTAATAAAAAACGTATTTGCTAAACTATAGAGGTTGTGTAGTCGCCAACTTTTCATACATTTCTTTGGTATACACCAAAATACTTTCTGTCTCGTGGATTTATGGGTTATTATTGGAGAATGTTTACGTTATATTCCCTGAAGTTTTGTGGAACTCACATATATTTTTCGAAGAAAAATAAGTGAATGTAAGTTTTATACCCAGTAATCCTTGGACACCCCCTCCCCCTTTCATGGTCATATAAACGCATTCCATATACACGAGCCATAGCGGCTGCACGTGCTCCATTAGCATGGGATCGTAGCAGCCACAGAGGCTACATTAGCAAGGAATTCCAACAGCGATAGACGCTGCATTAGCAAGTAGCTATAGGCACTCTAACATCAATAAATGCGAACAAGTTGTGATGGTTTATTTGTGGTATTGCCAGGCCTCTTGGGCAGATATTAACTAAATAAATGGCTAAAGAATCAAGTTGTGATGGTTTAGGAAGGTGAGAGTGAGGGTTTGACACCCAGTTTAATCCGCAACTAGTCTATTTTCATCTACACTCTTTCTCGAAACATAAGTATGTGAGTTCCACATTGTAGGCCCAATAGGACAGCGCTGGCAAGCTTTTTTTTATAGTGTTAAAGTGTCTATGGGTTCTTGTAAAAGTTCATTTCTAGACGCTTTTGTCAAGGCATTTATGTAGTCAAAACTACTCTAAAATATGTGATTTTTAAAGATTATATCATCGGAGTTGAAATTAACCCAATTAGAGAGCAGTTTCACTGAGTTAACCGCGAGAACTTATTTCATTCAGAAATATAAGACAGGGACTCGAGCTTTCTTGCTCTAGCAGAGTACATCATGAGGAATGACAAATGTGAATTTTTATTATTGTTATTCAATGAAATTAAACGCAGCAATACAGTAGAGATTGTTCGTCTGTTGTTATTGTCGATATAATCGTTATGGTGGTATTCCATTATTATTTTCGCCGTTATAGTCATCATGGTTGTATGAGAACCAAGGGGGAACAAGCGGAATTCTATACTTCTGAAGTACCGAAGTCCCAAAAGTCTTATGAAGTCCCACGAAGTCTCGCGAACACACGAGAAGTACGGAAAAGTTGTTGATATATACACAGTAAAGCCTCTATATGTGGGCACCTCCTGACAGTGAGCACCTACATAAATCTGGGTGCTCGAAAGTCCGCCTGATCGATTGTTGCTGGAAAGGAGTCTCTGTTTGATGGGCATCCACTTTTTCTGGGCAGTGGACGCTAATTTTCGGTCTCGAAACTAACAATAATCTCTATAATTTGGATGATCTGTAAGTCGAGGTCTTCACAAAGAATGAAAATTGAATATACTGTACAATCAGATTATGAGAAGTAACTAAATAATATATTGTAACGAATTATGAGAGTGACTGCATATGCCCTTTGGTATGATGGTGTCTTGTGCCATCTGCACACACAATCGTATAGTTTCTTTATTGAATACAGCTTGTATAGGAATCGTCACGCTTAATAGAATAAAGAGAGAGAGAGAAAGTCAACAGTCAATCAAGCGGTCATACAAGTGAACTGTATTTGCCAATAACTATTAAATATATACGGCAGAAAACGGACTAAATGTTAGCAAAAAGGCATCAGACGACAGCAAGGCAATTAATTTTATTCTTCTGACAAACGATTAATCCTAGTACTCATATTCTCTTTTCATAATCTTAATGACCCCAAAGCGATTTCGCAAAAGGAAAATTTGTTATGACCGATTGTTACGTCAGAAAATTCTCCTTTTCCTGTGAAAAAACGCTGTTCGCCGCTATCTAGAATCTTCGCTCACTATTGTTGCTCCTCTTTACTCCTTTTCGTTGTAGTTCACACATATTCAAAACTCTAGCGTATGTGGTGAATTTCACTTCATACTATTTATGAAGAGCAGCTAATTAATAGTAATATACGTCCTATTAGTTGAGTTTGCCAATCACGAGGCCTAAAATGATCCAGAGTGGTAGTACTAAAGTTGAACCACAGAGTAAATAAATTGTTGGTGGAAACTCTCAGTAGTGAACACTTTTGATGGGTCCGATTAGTGCCCACATTAGAGAGGTTATACTGTATTTGATTTACTGCTCCTTTTTTGTTCTGTAGAGTTCCATATATTTCTGTATTTTCAAACGTCCTTTTTATACATATACTCAAATAAATATCATATATCAAAAATTCAAAAAGGGGAAACAGCGTACTTTTGGACTTGAATTTATCTCGAGTTACTTTAAGCTACTTTGTTTATACTTTCAGTTATTTTGCACATATTTTGAGCTACTTTACATGTACTTTGAGCTAATTTAAGCCACTTTGACGTGGTTCCAACTACTTGAAATACTTTGGTCACTTTAACTACTTTATGTTCAAAAGGCAGAGCACAATTGTTCTGTTTAGAGACCTTTCCCATAACAGAACACTTTGGAGCACTTTAAAATATTTTCATGTAATTTGAAAGTATTTCGACGCCTTTTTCAAGTATTTTGAGCTACTTAGGTGTAACTTAACCGCATTTTGAGCTACTTTATTGTATTTTATACGTACTTTGAGCTACATCCAGATACTTTCAACTACTTTTGTACTTTGATATACTTTTCTACTTCAAGTCCGCTATTTAACCCTTGAAAATTCATCTATCGTAGAAGTACGAAAAGAAGTACAGAGAAGTACATGAAAGTACGAAGAAGTATAAGGAGTATAAGAAGTACAGAAGTCCGCTTGTTCCCCCTTGATGACAATGAAGAATATTGGGAAACTAACGTAACAACATTTTTCCACGTTAACAATGAAAAATTACTAGTCAACGCTTATAAATATGGGGAAGTATCAACATACAGAGCTGCTCATTAGAAAGTAACTTTGTGTTCAAAATGATGCGTCGTTATTTAGAGGAGTGCGATTATGAAAGTAAATGATCATGTTACTGCTTTAAAGTTGGTCATCGAGAATTTGTTGTTAGCCTGTATACCACGATACTTTTTCCATTTCTGTATACCTCCTCAACAGAATGGAAAAAAATGACCTACGCTGTCAGTACACGGATTAAGAGAGATATGCCTGATCACAAAGGAATCTCTTCTGAGTGAGAGTTAGACTAATGAATGTGAAAATATAGTTTAGAAATTAATATTGAGAAAAACAAACAGACATATAGTAGCACGAATGAATTGATACACATACCAAGGAGCTATTACAAAGTAAGTCAAGATTTACGCCCAAAAATACCACGTTTGAATAGAATTCGTATTGGCAATCATATTTTTTTCTTCACTTTTAGGAAGTAGATTTGAAAAGGATGATATATAATGTGAGTGAGTTAATGTTGATAACAAATATTGTTGTTAAGAGTGAGTTGGTCGTAAACAGAACGTGCTTTTTAAAATTACAAGTATAAAATATCGATATATAGATTAGAATATGAACGGAAGTTCAAACTAAGAAATTGTTATCTGTAGGAATAAGATAAATCTCAGCAAAAGCATCATGTACATCAAATGTACGTTGATAAGGAGAGATCAGAATTAGGAGAATTAAGACGAATAGACACAAGTAAATAGATTTTATTATGTATGAAAGAATTTCTATTTGACATGTGAAATTCTTCTTTCAAAGAGTGAGAATGAAAAGAAATACATAAAAGAAAAAAAACCAACATCAAGAAACAAGAAAAACCAAAATAGAAATTTCTCCCTTCGCTGAGAATAATAGTTACTGATGTGCCTAAATATACCAATAGATTGCTTTGGAAGTATGTGCTAAATGATAAATCAGCAGTTTACCCATTATCTCCATATTAATACATATGCTGTGATTCGGTAGTTTTCAATTTCGCTGACTGAAAATGAGTATCAACCAATTTTGTTATCATTTTTGTGAGTTGTTTAAGATAGCGTCCGGCGGGACTGTTACAATCCCGTCGGGATCGGGATCCCGGCTTCCATATCACTGATGTATTACTCAGAATCCCGACCCGGATCCTGAAGGGACTGGGCCAGGATCGGCATCCAAATTGAAATCGGGACAATTTCGCGGAACCTTACCCAATGAACGATTATATTAGAATGTGCTCGTCAACATCATATTCCAGCGCAGAAATCAGAGAAGCAAATAGTGTGATCGATTGATGTCCTATTTGACACGTGTTCGCATAATTTTAATAATATTTCTGGCCAATTCCGAAAGAGCGGATCTAAATGAGTCTCGTCTAGTTGGGCCGGGTTCGGGATCGTGACAAAAGCTTTCGTCCCGCCGGACCGTAGTTCAAGACAACTTGATGTGTTCTTTCTAATCATGCCGTTACATTGGATTCATTGAGTTAAATAGCCGTAAAATTTGAGGATTTTGTGGCCCCCGCCCTATAGGATGAAGTGCTCTCATGATAGTTGTCACATTGAACTCTTCCAAATTACTCTTTCACGATCTACTAGGAACTTAATGTAAATTAGAACGACATTGCTTGCAGAAGTAACACGCATTCGATTATTCTTGAATACATAAAGGGTACGCCAAAAGTATATACATATGATGTTCCATCAGAACCCATAGATACGTCGCAATGATAAGGGTTACAGATAAAAGTTTTCTATTTAAGACTTCAAAATATACGAAGTATCAGGTTGTCCGAAAAGTTCGTGCAACCACTGTTTTGCTGCAAGCGTGAGGTATATGGTGTCCACCGTTGTATAGAGCGTACATTTTTAGGATGGTACACCAATGTTGGTCCAACTACTTCGCTGCCTTCTTGTAGAGAAGTGAGATATTTTAACAGCAAGGTTGGTTCACGTTTTAGGTGTTATACTTCGAATTCAATTATCAACTAGATATCTGGCTCATAGGTTGAATTGTAGTTTTGTAGAGTTGATCGAAGGCTACAAGATGTACTATTTGGATTTGAACTTTCAATGTGTTAAGGGTAAAAAGTCCCCTCTTTACTACGATGCACTACGAAGCATTAAAATCTTCAAAATAAAATGCGCATTTCTTTCCAAAATTTTTGACCGTTGCTTTCAAATATCCTCCGATCGCTGCGAAAACTCATCCACACATGGAGTTCTAGCTACTTTTTCTACAGACAGTGTTGGAATCTCAAAATCTCATGATCAGACGTGGAAAATCGCTCAAACAGTCTCTGGAGCAGCTTCGACACTTTCTCTCCAAGTGCCGAAAATTCCAAAGCCACATCTTCGATTCTGACCACTACAGATTGTGCGCCATATGAAATTGTACCTATTCTATAATTCTCACTTTCCGATCCTATCTAATCAATGAGATGTATAGATAGTAAAGTACTGGTATCAGCACCATATTTGAAAATGGTACATTTCGTTGTCAAAATATTCTTCTCCTCCTCAAGAAGACAGAGAAGTAGCTTGGTGAACATTGGTGTACTATCCTAAAAAGGTACGCTCTATACAACGGTGGAAACCGTATATTTCACGCATGCAGCAAAACAGTAGTTGTACGAACTTTTCGGACAACCAGATATCACGTAAATCAGCTGTGCAATTGTCACGCTGTACTCACCGTATTATACCCTTAGATAGTTCTCTCGTATAATATTCTACTATTGTACTTTATCTTACCCTGCAGACTGACAACTTCAATGTACAATAGCAAGTGACAAAAAAAAGAGGAACTTTGAAGTTTTTGTAATCGAGATTTTCGAAGCGCTCTAATTTTACTTCTAAAATAGAGCAAATTTATTTCTTTCCTATTCTTTTTGTCATACTATGATTAAAAATGGTTGTATTTTGACCTCTCCGTAGTATCTTCAACGCAGAAGTTTTCAACAGGATCTTGAAAGTTCCAGCAGATTCAAAAACTGCGAATTTGAGAAAAGTCATCAGAGAAGTTCTAGAAACTTCCAAAACCGCTAATCAGTCGTCTTTATCCTTTGATCGACAGATACAGATACAAACTACACAGACTGTATAAAGAAACTCTTGAGGCTAACCCAACAAAGTCATTGAAAAAGATTTTTGCGAATGGAGGTTTCTGACTGCTCGGCACGTTTGGAGATGGAGCTTCGTCAAATCCAATGGTTTCTTTCTCGAAAATTTTCGACCATTCCAGAGAGATTGTATAAAGTCAGCTGTTTTATTTTAGAAGGTGTCAGAACATTCTAGAAAGACCAGAAGCGTCCATACATGAGGTGTCATTGAGGTTATTTCCTGAAATAATATTGGATATTCTTTCAGAGAACCATCGAGAATATTCCAAACGGTACATGTTGCCATTTTCGAAATCTTTGAAATATTGCAGAGATCCCCAAAACGCACTCACTAGTTATCAAAGAAAGTGACAAAATACTGTAGTTCGTACTAGAATATCTTGAAAAAGTAGCAACTTCTAGAACTTTCTAGAGGCCTCTTTCAACAACACCCATCTCTTATCAGCGTTAATTTTTCACTTTTAACCCTTAATCTAGCATTTTTATGCAAATACCTCGTAAACCTTCCAGAAAGATCTGGAAAGTTCCAGAACATCTTCGGAACCTTAAGCATGCACACGTCATTCTAGAATGATGTAGAATGGATCAAACTCTCGAAGCTTCACCTTTCGGCTGTTACTTGGCTTTGTACGTGGAAACACGCACACACACTGCACATTATGTATATAGATATGCAAAAGGACCAGTGGTTAAACAATGCTCAGAAAATGGGGAAGTACATTTGTGATCAAGGTGTCTATAATTTTGATAAACTCTATACATTGTCAAAGAAAGATAACAACTTTATCGATCAGAAAATATTTCATCTTTTGTGCAGGTTTGTACTATATTGAAAGTGAGCTCTGACCTTCGATCACAGTTTTTAAGAAAAAGGAAAGCAGCTTTTGGTAAAAAGTAGGAAAAGTACAGATGTGCCATTTCGTCTGAAAATTCTGGCTATGCAAATTGCGTCAATAAATATCATCCTTTAAGAAAGCTAGTTTAAACTTTTACTCAGGCCGACATAATCAGTAAAAAAACTCTTAGCTACGTCGCGAAAAGCGCACATTTGTATTATTAAAAATGCGTTTAGATGGCGTAGAAATTTCGTAGGGAAAAGCCGATATCGAACACGATTGCACGGAAAGATTTATTTTGCCACAAAATAAAGCTCGTTCTTAGAACGTTAAAGCATACGTTTCAACGCGCTTTTCACGACGTAGACACGGCGTAAAATCAGCCTTCGCTGTCCTGGATAGTCTGCAAATTGATTTATGTATCTATTTTGTGCAATACGATCTGAAAATGAGTGTTGAAGTGTTAGAGGGCAGAATTTTGGATCCATCTTCGCGCTCTCTCCCAGGCCGTGACAGAGCCGTCTTGATATAAGGTGCCAATTCACAACTACGACGAAGGGGAGGCGACAAAACGTATGCCAGTAACTTGCCACTTTTGCCTCCCCCCACCTCGTCATAATTTTATACTAAATTTAAACGGTACTGAACCGTGTGTTGAAAATCTCGGTTGGTCTTCCGTAGAAATCATTACGAGCGAATTAAAAATACTAGTGCACGCTACTGATAAACACCTCAGCCAAATACTACTCTTATTGCACGGCTCAAACTCAAATCTATCCAGATTATACGGATTCCTCAGAAAGAACCTACACAAATTATAAAGCTCTATCAGAACAGAAAGACTGAAATGATCGTATTTCACATTTTTAATCCCGTAAGAGATTGCGCTGGCAAGCTCTTTTCCTTTAACAGCGAATAAATATTACAATGATCATGAGAAAGCTTATCTATAACAGCACGTTATCATAGCAAAGATGGACAAAAAAATTTCCAGACTAGCGCAACTCATATCTCATGTAGGGTCTTGTGGGACCCGTTTTTTCCGTCCCGATTCCGATTATATTCAGCTTATATAGTATCAGTTTCAGTGCCGGTCCCGGGAAAATCCTATCTCGAGGTCCCGATTCCGATCTTCATCTTCAAAAGGATAACTCGTACCGGTCTTGTTTAATGTCGATTATTTTAAATCAGCAAAAGTGATTTCTAAAAAGAGAATTCAAATGAGACGTACAGTAGCATATCATTTCATGATAGTATAGCTCCGTCGTCTGAAAGGAGGATCATCCGAAACAAAATAGTTTGTATGTGTGTTGGTGTCAAGGTCAAAAAAACATTTTGCGAAAATTCATAAAAACGAAAAAGCGCACCATTTGGAAGGATTCCATTACTCATATTGCGTACAAGCATCGTATCGCTGAAAAATTTCGAATCTTCGAAGAGCTATAGGGTAGTCATGGCAAAATGTTGTCGAGAGTTTACTTTCGCACCGCTATCCTTGACACAAAGAGGTTATTCCCTCGACTGAAATGAGGGTCACATGTAAAAAATAGTTTGCATGTTTGTTTGTCTATGTCAGGGCCAAAGATCAAGAAAACATTTTTCCGAAAACGTTCGAAATTCAAAGAAATATCTGTCGGGTTAGGTTCAAAGGTTAACCGAATAACATTTTTGGATGTTGAGCGAATAACCTTACGTTGAAATTCACAAGATCAATAATTTGACTAATCTAATAGGTTACTGAGAACATGTAGAAGGACTAATTGTATGTTCCCTCGTCTGAAAGAAAAGTCATGTGAGATAAAAAAATAGCTTCAATGATGTGTGTTTATATTCAGATGCAAGGTCAACATTCACCGAAACTTCATGAACAGTGTTGGGAGATCGATCGAACTGATCGACAGCAAAGCTCTTGAACCAGATATCGCGCGGCGCAAAGCTGACAAATTGGATATCTACACTGGAAAAAAGAGTCGATTTATGAACCCTCGAAAAGGATTGATCGTCGCGACATGAACCCATTTTAGGTTCATTGAGTGTTATCTACCTTCTCGTAAACCTTTTTTTCATAAATGCTGTAAGGGATTCTTATATGTTGCATTTTCACAAACCCCTTGGGGTAAATGAGCATTAAAATACCTTTCCAAGATTTGCCAATGTACCCTTTGGAAGAACGGTAAGAAAGAAAAGCGGTTTTCGTGGGTTCATGAAAGTGCAACGTATAACATACCCTAGATACAAATTGCAGGCTTAATAAATCCCTGAAAAAGGTTTTTTATTCTGCCTATTTTTTTACCAGTGTAGGATGCACGATTCAGGGATCGAATAAATTAGATCATTTTATTGTATGAGTGGATATATGAGGATCAGTGCAAGCTTTCTTTCAATATCTTTAGTAAATCAAAACCATATTCCAACTGAAATCTGTCTTTATATATGATTTTATTCAAATAATTAGGTTGTTGGCGAAGTGTCGGAGAGAAAGACACCTGCCATTTGAGCAGGCTCTACATACTATACACAATATCGAGTAGTTGGAAGTGGCGGACCGCGGGGACGCCGACGACCGACTGTGAGATAAATGATTTGATACACTTTTCTAAGATCCTTATGAAAACAGTGGAGTAAAAAGAGAATCGGTCAAGGGCTAAGCGAGTCTCCTCGACGAGCTTTACTTGTTTGTTAGTGGAAGAAAAACGTCAAAATATGGATTCTAATATTATAAATTCTCTCTTCAATCATACTATTTGTTGATTAATTCTGAATATTTTCCACATGAATGCATGTGTCGCCTAGTTTTGTTTTTACAGTAAATTCTACTAAATTGTGGAACAGATTGAACTAGTATCGCGAAATGATAAAGTTACACCCGGCACAGTGTTTTCATCCCGTCCTAATCCCGATTCCGATGAAAGAAAAAACAGTCGTACTGAAAAAAAAGGTATTCTACCGAGCCCGTCAAAAAAGTTCCGTAGATGCTCAAAGCTTCCAAATGTGTCGATATGTTGAAAAAGATGGTTTTCAAAAATCTGCGCAACCAAAAAGGATCGATGCGCGGGCATACGCTCCGAACCATTGTCTCGAAACCTTTTTAAGTTTCGCACGTCCCCCATAAAGATTCGCCGGGAAATGCGGAACCTTAAGGTTCCGTACTATGGTTTTATACGAAGCCATTAAGATTTCGTATTTTGTGGCGAAACTTAAAAAAGTTCCGTGATGAGGGTTTGGAGCGTGTGCCCGCCGACCGATCTTTTTTTGGTTTCGCAGATTTTTGAAAACCATTTTTTTGAACATACCGACATATTTGGAAGCTCTCGACACCTACCAAACATTTTTAATAGGTTTTGTAGAATACCTTATTTTTTTCAGTGTAGGGTTGCATCACTAGATTAAGATAGTTCAAGCCATGCAGAAAAATTTTTTACATTGCACTACCTTTCGTTTCAACAATTGTCAGCGATTTAAAATGGTTCTTTGTTAAACCATCACCCTTTTATTTAGGATAAAGTTCAAATTAAGAATAGAAGTGGGTGCTATGGAATACGCTTAGGTATACATACTTAATGATAAGTTAAGAATAAGGTTAAGATTAGGATTAGAAATAGTTAGTTATAAACAAGCTTAGGGTATAGAATTGGCGGGTAAAAGATAAGGGTAAGTAGTCAGGTATAGAACCAATAGATAGTGGAAGATAAAGGGACTCAAATGAGTTGTTCTCTGAAAGGCTAGAACCATTTTTAGGAGAATCGAATAATGTTTTGGACAAAAACTGGATTTTGCTTGAACCTTCGAAGGTTCTGAAAATGGTACCCAAATCTAGAATCTTTTATGGTTCAGTATGACAGCATTTTTTACAGAGTCTTTTTAAGACCATATCATCGAGTTCAGTATCTATGCATTTACTGATACAGAGCGCTAAAATATCGAATTTTACTGATATAAATAGGTCTAGGAAGTCGATATGAATTAGTAAAAGTCGGTAAAACAGTATCCTGTGTTGTACAGGGTTCCCGGTTAAGGGGAGGGGACTACCCTCTCACCGCCCCCCCCCCCCTCCCCAAGAGGCGTACAGGTTTTTTTGTCTTCATCTTATAATGTCACTCCTTATTTTTATACTTAACTTTTTTCCCTGTTTCTGGAAAATTTTAGCTCCCCGCCCCACTTTAAAAAACAGTCGGGAACCCTGGTGTCGCAGTACCTTCAGTCCAGTGTCACTGGATTTAGTGTTTTAGTGAACAAGTGGTCGTGCTGTCAGTGTTCAGTAACGTATCCCTATTTTTCGTGGATTCCCCGCATATAAAATGGACGAGCGCGAAAAGTCATAAAATAAAGTACGCATTTTCTGTCGCTATATTAGAGAAAAAGCGTCGGTAAGAAAGTATATATACTTTTTTTCTCTTCTGTTCTAAACATACGTATAGATATATAGGTATGCTTCACAATATCAATTGCTATTATACGCACTGTGCCGTTTTATTATTATAGATCAATGATTAAAACACAACTGTTTCGATTAAAGCTATTGTGAAAGAATGGATACTACAACAAATAATGATATTATTCTCGATAAACAATCGAATAAAATCAGTGATAATAAGTATACTAATTTAAATAGTTATAATTTCTCTTATAAAATTTTGTAGAATAATTTCGTGTTTGAGAGAAAAAAAATCATCGACATTGGTCTTTTGGCAACGATTAAAAGTGGGAACAAGTCTTCGGAATTTGGTAAAATCAACTGAAGCACAACTATTACCTGATTTCTGGTTTTTATTAAATACATTTTAGTTTCGATATGCTACTCTTATCGATATATTTTATATATTATTGGCAACGATGGCTTCATGTTGTGTTGGTGTTATTTTGCCAATACAAGTGGTTGTGTTTGGTAATTCAATCAATTCGTTTACTGATCGATCATCAAACTTGTGTTCCATGAATCTCACTTCACTTGGCCAACAATATTGTCCATCAGAAATAGAACTGACTTCGACGAATTTCTACAGATTACAGTCGTAAGAATCTATTTACTTATTTTATAAAGAAAAACAAGAAAAAAAACTTCTATTTAGATTATGTAATTTTACTAATACAAATTTCACTAGTAATAATTATAATTTCAAAGATCAAACAAAAAATCAGGTGATATTTCTGGTTATAATTGGTTTTATTAGTCTTATCTGTGAATATATTCGAATAACATTCTTTAACATAACAGCTGAACGACAAAGTCGAAATATAAAACGAAGATTATTTGAAGCAATTCTAAAAAAAGATATTGTTTATTTTGATAAACATAAAACTGGTGAACTTAATTCACTTTTAATCGATGATGTTAATAAAATCCGTGACGGTCTCGGTGATAAACTTGGTTTTATTATAGAAATATTTTCAAATATTTTAAGTAGTCTAATTGTTGGTATGTTTTGGTTTAATAAAACTATTTATCAGTAAAATAATTTCTTCAATTACTTAATTGTATAGGTTTTATTTTTGGATGGCAATTAACAATAGTTATGATAGCTGTATCACCGTTAATACTTGCAGCATTCATTATTACATCAAATGTCAGTTATATTTTAAGAGAAAGTCCCTATATATTAATAAAGTATATGAATTTTTACTTTTACAGATCATTACAAAGATGTCTTTAGTTGAATTACGAGCACATGGAAAAGCTGGTGTAATTGCTGAAGAGGTTATTAGTTCTATTCGTACTGTTTTTTCTTATAATGGTCAAGGAAGAGAGATGCAAAGGTTTCTAAATTTTAAGTATTTGATTTGTAATTTAATTTGTATTTTAAGATATGAAAAACATCTTGATGATGCTAAGAAATGTAACATTAGAAAATATACAATTGATGGTATTACTCGTGGTATACAAGTATTTCTTTATCGAGGTTTACATGCATTAAGTATGTTGATGACTTGATATTTAGTAATTTTATCTATTTCGAAAATAGCTTTTTGGTATGCAACAAAATTGATTCGAAGTAGAATTTTATTTATTGGCAATGTTTATACGGTAAGTATATAATAAATAACAGCCTGTTGTTTTATCAGTTTTATTAATTTATCAATTCTTTAATCTTAGTATTATCAATATTTTCTATATACAGTCATTAGCATCATATGTGAATCCATAGACAGATATAATTGTATAGGATACAGGTAGTGAGAGAATGGGAAGGCATATATAGACTAGGAGAATCATTCTAATGTTCAGTTTGCGTAGCATTAAGTTGGTCGCCAAGAATGCTTAAAGCCAACTCATCCAAATCAACAAACGAGTTTTTCTTCAGCTGTCTTGTGACGGTTTCTGATGGAAGAGATGTGTATCCCGATGGAATCATGTCATTCTTTATTTCTTCCTATCATCAATTGCCTCGTTCTAATACAGAACACACGTTTATATATCCCTCGCTCGACAGAAAGGAAGGAAGGATAATGCCAAAGTACATAAAAACGCACCGAAGTAAGGACAAATAGCATGCGTACAGCGCATGCGAAAAAGATCGTCACATGTCTCTTCCTCATTCTCTTTCATCTTTCAAAATTCTACACAAATGACTGTTACTGCTAGGGGTGGCAGTAGTTACTTTCATATATTTTTCTAGTGCTGATTGATTTTCACGGTAGCTGAACGTATTCGTTCTAAAATTTTATTTCTGAATTGTAGATCTCAACTCGAGCTACAACTTTGTTCCCAAGATATATTTCCCTATCGCTCATAAATGGATGTAGATTAAACCTTGTTAGCTAAAAAGTAGTTACTTTTCAAAGTAACTAGTTTCTATCCGGCCCATGACTTCGTACATGGACAACATAGAGCATCGTTTTCAGAAGAAAGTTTTATCTGAAGGTGAGAGTCACGTCTACAGAATAAAACATACGACCGAATATGCTAGGGCTTTCAGAACATCATTCACAATGGCCAAAAAAGTAACTAAAAGCAAATGCGCCACTCCTAGTTACTGCTTTATATCAAAACATTTTAATCAATTCTGCTGATTAAGGCCCATCCCCATCAGAAAATCGATTTTCAGCTAGTCTTGTAGCCCGAAGAAAGAGCTTCCCGAATATGTATAGGTTTCATGGAAATATCACTCCGTCATGGTTTTACAGCGATTTTTCTAGAAGCCCCATCGTTCGTGTAAAGATACTGGATCTTCTAAAAGAACTTGTCGGCCATTCAGTATTTGTCGTTACAAGCACTGTAAAAATAGAAATAAACACAAATCTAGTCTAAATCTACAAACAAAATGCAAAAATCGAGAGATTTTTGACGATTTTGTAATGATATCTCATGTTTACTTTTACATAAAAAAACAACATCGATTATGACGTTCGCAACGTTGTTTCGTTCTTCTCTCGCCTTTCGTTTCATTGACGACAGTCAACGATAAAAATGACTCTAGTCCCACAATATTCGCCAGAAAGAATCGAATTTGGTGTCATTCGAAAGAGAAAATAAAACTCTACAATCGCATCTAAGCTTTTCTTGAATTTCGATTCCATAATTTAAATATCGAATTTTCAAGTGTGCGAAGTAGAAGCAAAAAAGAGAATTGTGTAGTATTTTACAAACTTCGCCACTAAAAAAGAAAATTTCGAAAAACTGTTACATGGATTTGTAGAAAAAATATTTCTCTATCGATTGATGCCACTCCGAGCTCGATCGAATAGAAATTGTGGGAGGAGATACATTTTTCGTAACACCTACTTCTTTTGCACGAAAATATTAATATCTTTTTTTCTGAAAAAATTGTTTGGATGAAACTTTGAACGTTTTTAAGTTAGGTTAGTATCTATTCACAAACAAAATTTCAGCTCGATCGGTTCACAGGATGCCGATATCGATTTCTGAGGAGGCAGCCCTTAACTCTGTTACTCCTATCTTAT
>CAJNOJ010000764.1:0-24673 GCA_905250025.1 Adineta ricciae | reverse complement strand
CTCTTTCATACTCTTTTTTAGCATAAATGATCACTTCACATGGTCCATCACGACTTGGTGGTGAAACAAAACAATCAATAACATTTTCTACGTGAGGATCTCGTTGACATAAAGTGTGCATCTCTTTTGGATATTCATTTCCATCGATGTACAAACGAGCGAAAGCCTGAGCGTATTCTCCTGATACGATTGAAAATTTAAATGGACGCGGAGTTTGTATTATTCCGGAAGAATTACTCGTGGAAAAATGTTCTTTTAATATTTGTCTCATTGTCTGTTCGAAAAATTCAGTTGAAGAAGAATCTTGTTGACGAAATATCAATTCACTTAGAGTCTTCGTTTGTTTTTCAAATAAAACATCCAATGAAATTTGTTCATGTTGTTTATTTGAACTCGAAATTTCTTTCATTGTATTCAAAAGATCTTTTTGTAATTGTTTAATTTCATCGATGGTTGTTGGATATGTTCGTTGTTGTTCCATAATCAAATCAGTTAAATGTTGTTTTTGATCGTTAAAAAGACGTTTTAATGAATCATCATCATTGCCAGTCGTTGAATGGCTTTGTACAACATCAATAAGTGTTGCTTGAATTTCTTTTAACGATGTTCGATCAATACTTGTTGTCGTTCGTTGACCTTCGTACTGTTTGACGATAGTTTGTTCGATTTGTTGTCGAATCTTTTCGTTAAGATCTGTGTAAAATTGTTCGATTGATTGAAATTGTTCTTGTTGAGATTTGAATGATTGTGTTAAAGTTTTTTTGAGAAGTTCAATTGAAGAATTGAGATTGTTGATATGTCTTTCAAAAGTACTTTCTAAAATACTTCTTTGTTTTTCAATTGAACGAATCAATTCTTCTTTATCATTTTTCACGATTGTTTTCACATTATTCACAACTTCAGAGTCTTTCTCAAATGATTTGATTAATGTTGTTCGTTCCGAATGAAAATCTTCACGAAATGACGCTATTAATTGTTCACGTTCTTTTTTCATTAAGTCAACCATATATTGTTTGATTTCTGTCAGATTATTATTATTACTTGCCGTTGGTGTTGTACTTGCTGTTGTTGGTTTTGAGGGTGGAACATTTGCAGGTGAAGAACGAACTTTCTTCTCAGTTTTCTGATAATCATGACACCAATGTGAATTGATTGGTGGAAGTGATAATCTTGCTGATTGAGATCGATCACAAGAACAATTGAATATATAATAATTGTTTCCATATGTTGGTCGATCTTTACGTAAACCCAACACGTGATAAGTTGCTGAATCGATTTTAAATGAATGTGTTATATCGAAATAACCTGTTTCCATCGCGAGAGACAAATGAAAAAATAAAGTGGGATTTGATGTGGCATACAATGTCGAAAATAACTTTTCTGTTTACGTTCTTCAATAACAAGAAGAAAAAGGAATTTATTCGTCGAGCATTGTTATGTTTTCATGAGAAAAACAAAATTTCTTTGGCGACATTGAGTGTTTTCGAAAACTGAAATCGATTGTTCTTGTTTTACCTTATTAAGCAACAAGTTTTTCTCTTCATACAGAAGAAATCGTATGAAACTTGTATTTGTCGATTTTTCCTTTTTCAATGAGTTCATCTTAAACAGTAAAATCAAGGACACCTACTCTGAGAAAATGATGAAGTCTCTTTAAATTGGTGCATCATTCACAGCCAATTGTAGATATTTTTGCAAAACATTATCAGTTCTTAGCAAAAACCATTCGACTAAGTCATCTGTTCTGTCTAAATGAAATAAATATCGATACGTGGGTTTTTTACCTTTCCGTTCTGTATCTACATGTTAAAAGGATTTCTACCACTATGATATTCTTATCCGCAGCGCGGATTTTACCATATAAAACGATTAAGAAGAGGGAAAAAGCAAAATGAATGAATATAAAGTCTTTGGTAGTCATAGAACATGGTAACAATGTCGAAAATCAATTCTCTACACGAAGCTTGTAAACACAACGATGTCGATCAAGTCAAACAATTGTTATCTCAACTGGATAAAGATGAAATTAATGTACGAAGTGATGATTGCAATCGAACAGCGTTACATATTGCTGCATTTCATGGACATGGAGAGATCATCAAACTTCTTCTAACGCACGGAGATATTAATTGTAATATTCCAAACCAATGGGGTTTATTGGCGAAAGATGAAGCACCGGAGAATATTAAATATTTATTTGATGAACAATTCAACATAGATGAGGAATCTTTCGAATGGTTTGATACATATAAATATGTCTATCGAATTGCTTACGAATGTCAAAATCATCTTAAACAATGGTTGACGAAAGTATCATTTCAAAAATTAATCGAAGAAATTCATGAATACATTGAAAATATGGATTTCGATCGAAATGAGAAAGATTCAATTCAAAATTATGTCAAACAAACAATGGAGACTAACGATCCAATTCCATTAGTTCGTGCATATACAGAAAAAACACGTTTCGTTACGAAATTAAACGAAGATTTAGCCAAAGAAGGTTCTGATTTCCGTTTTCAATCCGCTTTAGCTGGATTGAATACAAATTTATGTGATAATGAAGCACCAAAAGGTTTTGGTGGTTATATTTACACGTCAATTTTAGCTTTTCATACAAAACTGCAGTCCTACCGTCGGTTTACTGGTTTAACTTATCGAGGTGTCAATATGACAAAAGCTGATCTCGATCAATATCAAAAGAACAGATCAATGCTTGTTCGAACGTTTTTATCTTCTTCAACTGAACGACTTGTTGCAGAAAACTTTCTCATTTCGACTTCAAAGGGAAAATATCCGGTGATTTGTACTTATAATATTCGAAATATGAATACAGCCATTGATGTACAGACGATATCGAGATATCCAAACGAGAAGGAGATTCTCATTCCACCTTTTTCAGTTTTTACAATTATTGATATCAAATTGAATTTGGATGGTATCAGTTTTATTGAACTTGATGAATTTAAGTCATCAGTTTAGTTAAAATAGAAGGTTTTCCAAAGAAAAGTGTACGGATTTTCTTCGATAGTTGTCTGTTCGACAAAAAGATAGACAAGAAAATTTGTCATCGACACATCTGTCCTTGGTTTTTTCCAATTCGTTTTGTGTATTATATGCTTTGATAACTATAGAGAACGACATCTATGTTGAAATTGAAATGTTGGATGATGCTGTTTGATTAGTTCATTCGGTGTATTTTTGAAGAAATAAAGATTCATTAAAATTATGTCAGATCTGCTACGATATTTCATGAATTTGAGTTGTTGACAAGTGACTGTTAAGTATAAAAATAATGTTAAAAGAGTAAATAGTATCACTAACGGAAAATCTGTAAGTTTGAATTTTGTTCATTACTTTTAAACAAATTAACGAAAAAAAAAGTAAAGAAAATGTTAATATTCGTTGTTCACCGTTTTGCGAAAGATTTTGATCTCTTTCATCTAATTCTTTTTTTACAAAACAAAATAACATGTAAACGAAAAGCTGAGTTAAGGTGTGATTGTGTCATTAAATTGTTCAATATCTTCTAAAATAAATTCGAGTTCTGTATTTTCCACAATACATTCGATATCATTGACATGTGATTGAACACTTTGAACTTGTGACATCATTTGAATAACAGCCAAAAGAGATTGAATCAAATTCATAAATCTTTGAACAGCTTCACAATGACCATATCTATACAAAAGATATTTCCATGTGACATCTGCATATTGATTTTGAATCTTTAAGATGACATTTGTGTTCATTTGATCCGAGAATAGCGCTGTTGATGAAAATATACAAGTCGTTCTAGTGAAGAGTAACAACGAACATGCCATTTTATTAAGTACAATGTCATGATCGATAAATTTGATTGAATTTAATGTGAGATAAAGACTATGTTCTCCATAGATTCGAAAAAGTGCTTTCAAGAAAGATCGACAAGTGTTCAATTGAAATTGATACATTGAAAATACTCCACCGTAACAAGCAATTGAATCTGCACCTGTACGAAGCAAAACCAAACGATCATTGTGTGTTAAATGCCGAAGATCACCGTTTGAACGAAGACATAATTCCGTGGTTTCGTAAAGTAACGTAAAGAATTGTTTAATCAATGTTTCATTTGCTGGTTGCATTAATTGTAAACTTTCATCCTCTTTATATAAACTTTCACAGACAGGAAGAATCTTTCGTTCATCATAACTATGTACTAAATTGGAAAGAAGAGTCCATTCATCATTATTCAATCTTGATGTATCCACTCGCAGAATATTCAATGTTGGTAACTACAAAAGCAAAAGATAAAAATGATTGAAGTTCTGTAAAAATATTTCTCTGATGGGGTGTAGATGAGAATGAAGGTTTCAGATTCATTATTCTCATCCTCACTCTTTCAAAAGATTCTACCATTTTGGGTTCGCATGATTTGACCAAAGGAATGACTTGTACTGATTTTTTGGTTCTTGTTTTGGAAGAAGAAGTATTACGAAACAAGTTCATGTCCATTCCACATTGAAAACATTTCGCTAATCGACATGCAGCACAAATATGACGATTGGTGATATTGATCTTACATTGATTATTATTACGGTAACATTGAATTTTTTTCTAAGAAAATCGATTTATCTGGCGAATAGAAGAAAATGTTTCATTCAAACCTCAGCATTCCTTCGGAAAAACATTTTACATGATGGACATGAAAGAACACCGAAATAAATGCTACGAGCAGGTTCATCACAAATTTTGCATTTCAACAGAATCTGTTTTGTATTTGATAATGATGACTCACCGGATTGGTCTAACATCGTTCTTGTTTTTCGTCTAAAATAATCGATATTAATTCAAGTAGGTTTTGAAAATATCATACGAATGTCAACAAATTAAAACATCTTTTCATTTCTTATTAGTTGAAATTGTTTCTAGTACAACGCTTCTGTCACAAACACTTACGTGTATTTGCCAGGAAAAACGAAAGTTACTTTATCGTTTCTCTACTAAAACTGAATGTATCGTTAGACTTTCCAGTAGATGTCGTTCTTCGCCGGTTTAAAGTGATTGATACTCTATTAACAACTAACTGTTTTAAAAGTGGAAAAGTTCATCTTTCCGGGTTAATAAAGTTTGCTCAAAGAAACTATGCAATTATGCATCCTTATTTATTTAAAATTCAATAAATTGGTAAGTACATAGCGTAACATGGCACTTTATCATAACCTCCGCCAGAGCAGAACGGAATTAAGAGTATTTCTTCTGAGTCTTCGACGCGAGTTATGGTTAAAATTTGTCTTTTGAAAAAATTTGTACTGTTGAAAATAAGTTTTGTTGGTGTCCATTGAAAACAATGAGTACATACGAGGGCTTTCCAATAGATAACAACAGTATCATTGCTTTGAGTTGGATGTGGAGGAGCAGGAAGCCAAACTTCTACTTTAGCACTCTTGTTTAATTTTAATGTGATATGATCAGGATTATAAGATATTCCCAGATCACCATCTCGACATATATCAGACCAATTTTTTGGAATTGACTTGAAATATGCGTCACTTGGCCTTTCTATTGAATAAATTGTATAGTTCTGAATTCGTCGAATAGTTTCCGAATCAACTAGAACAACTTCAGAATATCGAATGGGTATATTTGTATTTTTACGAAAGTAAATTTCTTGACATCGATAAACTTCACCAGTATCGACTCGACACGTTTCATTTGAATACCAATAATCTTCATTTGTCGATGTGTTCGTCGAATAAATCATTCGATAGTTAAAATTCAAATAATTTGTAATTCGATATGAACTATCATTACCCCAATGGGATGGAAACAAACCAAACGCATTAGAACTGTATTCCCAATACGTTAAATAAGAACATTGAGTATTTCCCTTGTGTTTATTTAAAATTAATTGAACATAATGCTTCGCTTGTGCTGAGCCCGACTTGGCGTACGGGATATGTTGCATTACGTAAGCAATATCAGTATCATCGGAACTTACATTAAGTTTTAAATACGCACGTTGATTAATTCCATCAATGGCGATGATTGTTTTGTTATTATCAGGAGAGAAAATTACCTGTTCGGGAAAATATGGTTGTACAGAATTGACGAATTGTTGAGAGAATATGAAGATTAAGAAACATACAAATATTTTCATCTTTTTAATATAAAGAAAAACGATCTGCAAGTGAAACTGATGTTTCTCCGTAAAGAAAAGAAAAAGATGAGTTATGATGACAAGGTGAAGACTTTATCTTTCAGTAAAATGTGAAAATGTTGATAACATTTTAGCATATGATACTTTATTTTGTAAATAGATTTACTAAAAAATTTACAGACAAACACATCGTCAGTTCTTTCTCAATGCTTTACAACACACTTTAAGCAATGTTGTTGGTTTCAAAAGTATAAATGGACTATTAAGTTGATTGATAACACACATGATGTCTACCGACAGTTGTCCGGATTGATTTGCGCATTGTAAAAACCAATAAATGTACCATTGTAAAATTCGAACGATCAGCGGGGGTTTCATTTGCTCGTTTTCTGTGACAATCGACTGATCATCTCGTTGATCAGTTCTACTTTGACCATTTTCATCGGTTTGAATTACTTTCAACGTGGGTGTTTTCCAATCATTTGCAGTTGAAATCAGCCAACATTCTTCACTAATCGTCGATGCTCGTCGATTATAAATATAGGAAACTTCTTCTAATTGATAATGATTGTCTTGGAAGATTCTATTCAGTATTTTTGCTTGTCGACAGGCGTGTGTCATACCTTGTCCGAATTGAGGATTGAATGTGCACATCGAATCGCCTAGTAGAATAAAGTTTCGCGGCCATTTCTTCTTTAATACTTCGACGTATTTTCGATGACTAGCTACGCGATGATATGGAATCAATGGACTATACACTTTCGTGAACTTCAAAATCGAATAGAAATTCTCGTCGAGACGTTCTTTTACCCATTCTAATAAATGTTCGTAAGAATCGCTCGGTGGATATTCGGAATTAACACAATGAATTGCAATCTTTGATAACATTCTTAATGAATTCTTATCTGTTGATTTGATTTCACGTATTGGTGTTATGTAACATCCTACGTTTCTTTGAGGTATATCAACAGTCGAGCATATCACTGATTTCGAATCTAATGAAGAATTTCCAGTCTGAAATCGTTCACCAATAAAACTTAAATATCCACAACCGAACTGTATTTGTGTTGTTGGTACATTTAAATTGAAATCTTCTTTTAACCATTTAGTCGATGATGAATTTCGACCGGTACAATCAAGAATAAAGTCTCCATATAAATCAAACGAAGTTGAATCGATATTTTTCTTCGGTCGACATTTGACACCGTGAACAAAATTCGATGATTGATCGACAATCAATTGTGTTACTCTTGTATTGCATTTCCATTCAATCTGATTCGGAAATTGTAAACAGAATTCTCTTCTTAAAACAGTTTCGAACGTAAAACGATCAAGGCCCAACCAAAGAATGTCTTCGGGCCAGTTTTGGTTTAATAAAACTCCGTTAACGGAAAGTCTCGCTTCATTTTTTAACGAATAAGTACGAACGTTATATTCATTGAATAGCTTCTTTTCTAAGTGAGGAAATAATTCACGAACTATTTTATATCCTTCACCTTCAATAACATGTAGTTGGTATATTTGACTAACACCAGAACGTCCCAATGAAGTTGGACTTTCGAGACGACAACGATAGTTTAAAATTTCTTCAGGTGTCGATTTCATTAACGTATCATTTAATATATCATCGGACTCGATAATTGTTATTCGTTTGAAATATTTTGTTAAATAAGCAGCACTGACCATTCCTCCAATACCACCACCCATTATTATTGCGTGGTCATATTGAAAAGGTATTTTAGAAGATTTATTCAATTGTTTATAGACTGTATACATAATCATTCCCAGAATAACCGAGAATATCACAAGAATGAACATTATGAGTGAGAGATAAATTTATCTAAAATGCACATAGGCCCATTCGTTCTTCAATGTAATAGATCGTCTGCGGATGTATTCTGAAACCTGCGTATTTTTCTCTCAACCATAGGTAGAAATGAAAATAAACGAAACAGTACATCTATAGATACGAAAAAAAGTAGATTAATTCAAGATAAGAATCCACAGAATTGCTTTTTGTTATTATCTCTTTAGAAAAAAATGTCAAATAGAAAAACAAAAACATTATCAAGAAAATCATTTGGACTAGAAGAACGATAAAAATTAGAGCAGAGGAAATAATATCTGATTGTAACATTGCTGTTTTCGTCAGTTGTATCGCAAAGATTGATTTCGATATAATTCGAGTAAATCATGTGGTGGAAGAAGAAGAAGATGATGATTGTTGTTTTTTCTTCCTTTCGTCTCTCTCTCTCTCTCCTGCCAAAACTATCTCTGAATTGATCGCACATACTACAACAAGACAAAAACGCAGATAGTATGAGATATGGTCATTGCGCCTGTCCTCGAATTGTTCACACTAGTCTTCGTTTTTCTTCTTTATTCTGAAAGAAATGTTTGGCATCGATATCATTGCGTTCGTAGTCATCGTCTTGTTTGTTAGTCACATACAGAAATGGAGAAAATTCAAAATGAGAAGTAACTTTCACTTAGTATATTATTTTTACTACAAAAATGAAGTATTTTATGTCTTAGATCATCATCCATTTTGAAATTTGACGTTTGATCAGACCATATCAGGTCTTCAGTTTGAGTTAAAGAAATTTGAAATGTCGACAAATGATTCCGAATCTACTGATTTATCACTTATCGATCATTCTTTTACCATGATCCCAACCTGCCTCCTCGACAATCAAGCATAGGCATAGAACCATTCAAAGGACCAGAACGTTTAGGATGTTTAAGCGTTTTATGTAGTGCTATATTCTGGTGTCCCTATATCATTGGTGTTCGCTGTGAATGTAAGTAAGTTATTTTTATTCTCCACAAGAACTAAAGCCAAAATGAGAAATTCAACTTTAATTGTTCAATATTTCAAGTTGTCCTCGTTCATATTAGTTCAACTGGGTCCAATTAATTTTATGTTAAAAAGGCAACTCATTACAAAGACAATTTTAACTTTTGTTATGCGAAATTCTTTTATTTTTTTATCCGTACATCTATCTATGTCATTTACTTGACGATAAAAAATAAGTTAGTGAATAGCAACAACTTTGAATCGTCGAATAATTCGTATTCTAATAAAGTGAACAAGTTCTGGCATTGCGAATATACAAATAAATGTTTGCAATGGACATACGAAATAAACCAAATATTGAATACTATTCATTCCCGGATTGTTATTGAACAGATCTGGCATTATAAACGTTTTCATCATTGATAGAACCGTCGTGGGACCCCAACCACATATATAAAGCATCGAAAAACCAAGTAATTGAAAAAATAACTTTTTTTGCTTTTTCCACTTGCTGAAATGACGTTGTTGACGAACTTTTTGTCTTGAACAAACAATTCGACATATCAATAAAATATTTGACAAAACAATAATTAATATTGGTATTATACAATTTATTACCCAATCGAGATTAGATATAAGAATTATGCGACCATAACAAGGAGCAGCACATGTTGTTTCTTCTTCTGGGAAAACAGTTTTACAAGGATAGAAATAGATCAATGCGATGTAACATAAAGGTGGATATGTTATGCAAAAGATTAATGGAAAAAAATGAACGGACCATCGTGTGCGTTTTATACGAAACCAATGTGAATTGAAGATGAGAAAATGTCTTTGAATACTCGCGGTAGCTGTGAGAAATAAACTCATCGCTGAAATCGTATAATCAACCCAAAACCACCAGAGACAAAACGATGGTGTACGAAAATAATCATAACCAAGACGATAAGTACTGATGATAAATGGCAAATCTAACGTAACGTATAAGAATGAAATGAGAATTAGGAGAAAAATCACATGATGATGAAGAGATTTGACGATCATTAATTGCCAATGACAACAAATATAAATCATAATTAAAAGTGTACAACATATTGATGGAATTTCCACAATTAACAACGAAATAAAAGTGATAGAATATACCGTCGATATACCCGGTGAATTTGATACACTATTGTTTTCCATTCGAACAGAAGTAGACTCAACGAAGATTTTTCTAGATAAACTGTACAGTGCAGGTGAATAATTCTCTATAAAAGAATGATTAGCAAGAAGAAGTCTTGTTTGAGGATTTTTCTGGTACTCGTGAGGATGGGGTGAGCAAATATAATTCATGCAAGCAAAGCATTGTCAATACTGCGGTACATTTTCTTAGCTTGAAAAGTTCTTTTTCTGTATCAAGCTGGTCTTTGTATCATTAAAAAAGCTGTTTTAACTAATGTCTGGTTGAACATTATCGATGTGTTGTTGTATCGTGACTTCACTCGCATAGCTGCTTTTTTATCATTAGACATGTCCACAAACGAGGTTGGTATAGCGGAAATCGTTAAATCTGTCATCATTAATAGAATATGCACCTTCTTTTAAAAAGATTCTTTTTATGACAGATACTTTTCAAAATTGACTTTTCACGCTATAAAGTGAATCAGGCATTAATTATGATTTCCCGTCGTTCAACTCATCAGTAAAGCTCGTGATGCTTTTAGATTTTTCTTGTATCAGCGAATGGTGATAAATACGCACGATAAACTTTGATTTCTTCTTTCTTATCATGTCTAGCGTATTCACCGTTGACTTTCATATGCAAGAACATCCTTAAATATACTTCTGCGATGAACAATTGTCAGATTTGTAAACCTGAAAAGTCAACATAAGTAATCTCTTCAAAAGGATAATCATCTTATTGTCAGCTTAATTATCTTCCTATAACAAACAAAACTGTTCTTACGCCTTGCCGAGAAAAACTTCGAATATTAGTTTTTGAAAATTTTTATATTTCAAGTACTCAACGTTGACATCACTTCAATGTCACTTGTATCTCTCGGTGAACAAATTACCATTTACGGTGGTTGTATTCTAATTGTATTTGGAGTTATTGGTGGAATATTCAATGTTATCATTCTTCTTAGTTTAAAAACATTTCGACAATGTCCATCAGGATTCTATTTAACATTGATGTCTTTTGTCAATATTGGCGAATTATTATTCGGATTGCTATCACGTGTTATTATTTTCGGTTTTGAAGTTGATTGGAATGCGACATCAATAGTGTTTTGTAAATTTCGATTAACATGTTTTCTTTTATGTGCATTGATATCTTATACTTGTTTATGTTTGGCAATTATCGATCAATATTTGGCAACTTCAACTCGACCACATTGGCAACAATGGTGTAACAACAAAATAGCTTATCGTTTAATTTTACTATTTACATTCATTTGGATAGTGCATCTTATTCCATATCCAATTATGCTACAACATGTCATTTCACCTACAACAAATAAAGTGACTTGTACTTCAACAAATCCAAGTATGGTCATCTATCGAAATTATTATGTTGGTCTTTTTCTGGCAGGTTATATACCTGATATAATTACATTGGTATTTGGTATTTTAGCTTATCGTAATATTCGGCAGATTGGATATCGAACAATTCCTCTTGTTCGTCGAGAATTGGATAAACAGTTGACAGTGATGGTTTTTGCTCAAGTTATCATTAATTTTCTAACAAATGTTCCATTTTCTACTCTATTTGCGACTACCTTTGTAACAACAAATTCGAAAGATATATTCGCTTTGAACGTCATACAATTTATTTACAATGTTTCAATTATTATATTCTATACATATTTTTCAGTAAGGAGAAAGATTTATCTTTGATTTTTAATTGATTTTGTTCTAGAGTTCATTTTATATTTATATGTGCGTATCTGAACGATTCCGTCGACAATTTATTCATGTTATTTATCAAATATACTCTCAAAGATGGCGACAAGAACTTAAACCAAATAATCAAATTGCTCCGTATTAAAACCGTTAAAATATTTTATTTTCATTTTTTCCTATTCTCAATAAAATAAACTTCTCTGACGACCAATACAGTGATAGTTCTATTTTCATTTCCTTTTCTTTCTATTCACCATTAATGAAACTTTGTTGTTGAACATTTCTTTCGATTTAATATATTTTTAAATCAGATATTACACATCCTGTTGGCAGATTTCTTCTTATGCGCGTTCATAATCATAATTGCATGAATGCATATCACGACACAACATTCTTTTATAGTTCTATCATTCAGTGAAACTAACAAGTATATGAAATTCTTGGTAGCAGACTGTCGTATTTAATTTTCGGAGTAATGATGATGAGTAACCAAAAAAGTTAAAAGATTCACCGAATCTGAGAGTACTCAAAGGAACATCATATACCAAAGCAGGATACCGTAACATTTTAATATAAGAATATACGTAGATGAAGTTGATATAGAATACTCGAAGACGATAAAAGCATTGTCTGTTGAAACGTCATTCATAGTGCACGTATTGATTAATAAATAAATAAAGATACAGTTGAGTTAGACTGATCACGTAGAGAGAATTGAATATAATTTAAAATCACGTTTTCTGATGATTGATGAAGCGTTCAAATCATCTTTATCTTTGTTTATTCTTGGATCATTCATATCTAAACTCTTTGAAAAAATCAATCTACACAAACTATTGAAATGAAATCCGAACAAAGGAGGTGAAGCAGTAATTGTAATGTGTGGTACTCCCATTACTGGTGACAAAATACTATCAGTACCGACTGATCGATCTGAAATCAAACAAACTCGATGTATTCTTTTGACAATTATTTCTATTAGTTTCGTGAGTATTAGAATAACTTTTGATAGTCAATGGTAACATTCTATATCATGCAGTCTGGCTATAATTCATACAATTTATTCTTTCGCATGGTTCACTTGTGACAACAGTTCAAAACAAAGTCAGCAAGGCGAATCATTGCTCATATCTCTTGTTTCGATTCTATTTTTTGGCTCTGGACTTTATGTAACTCAAAATTATTATCGATTAGGTTTATATGTAGTATGTTAAAATCTTTATTTTCGAACAGCTCAGTGTTTTTCTTTAATATTTAATTCGCATGCTCAGGAATTGCTGTACTTATCGCTAGTGGAGTATGCATTTTCCATCTTATTGTTGGTATCATGACATCAGTTCCTACGTGTATCATGCTACTAACAACAAAGATTTTGTTACCAATACATTGATGCTCCTTTCGATGATCGCTGTTCTTCATTTGTCTGCTTTTATTGTGACATTAAGTGCTCAATGTATTCGTTTTACTCGTTTGAATATACTTTGATGTTTTTCGTAGCTCATCATTTATCAAATTTGCTTTTAAACTGGCAAAATTGATCCATGGCAACGAAAATTTGATAGTTGATTTATTCAAAGTTTAATACTTAGGCTTCGAAAACTATTCATTCAATCTACACTGTTTCCTTTTTCTGCTTGATAGTTGTCATCTCGTTTAGAAATTTTAGATAAATTTCTTTCAGCCAATTTGTTACATGTTTATCAGTGTCCACTCGATCTTGTATGACCATTGATTACTTATAGATTCGAGCTCGCCTGGTCGTGAAAGAGTTTTTGAATGATTTCATATAAATATCCGATGGTATGACAAAGATCACAAAGATGAGTATGGATGGCGTAAATGAAAAGAAATATGAAGTGAGATATAACCAGAGGTTTTTCGACGTTCTGATACATCCAGGTAATGATGAAATGATCACACGGGGCATCGATAAGATTAACAATAGAATAGGACTAATGATTAGTTGTTTATGTTCACTGAATTGACGACGAACGTGTTCTTTATAAGTTTGATTCGTTTGTATTACTGATCGTTGTCGAGCAGATCCGAAAATAATATACAAAGCGGAAAATAGATTAGCAAAAAATGGAATTAGCAGATGAAAATATAAAACGATTGTATTATAAGTTTGCACAGATGAAGGATATCGAATAACACACCAAACATGTCGATTGGTTACACTTGTGTATATCGTGTCGATGGACGTTTTGTTCTTTTCTGAGTTGAATACGTCTTTTGTGATACTTTCAGTATTATTCAAATAGACTCGATCAGTTTCAGTCTCATATTTCGACATTTCTCGATGTAAAGGTTCGTGAAGAAGACTTGCCATGATGCACAATGGTAAAATAAAAATTATCCGCTGAGCGAAACGTTTGCTCTTATTTTTGTTAAACTGAGCGCCTTTGAGAACTTGTACTGCTCGTTCAATTGCAACAGAAGCGTTTAACCAACTATCGCAATACAGGAAAAGTTTCAAAACCGGTTCGATTATGATACAACCGGCATGAAGAATAGTGAAACTTGTCGATGTGTTGATTTGAATGAAACTAGCGAACCAAAAATTGATTAAGAACATGCAAATGGTCAATAGAGAGGTAAGTGATGATACATAAAGGTATAATCCACATCCAACTTGTTGTGTATCTTTATTTTTAAATGTTAAATATGAAAAAAGACTATTGATGATTCCTCCAATAAACATCAGTATAGTCAAAGCCGAACTTATTTGAATTGAAGGCGATTGATTTGCTAATGCAATTTTTGGTTGGATTTCTCCACGTAAAATATCATCAAGTGGCAAACCAATTGTTGTCGAATAAAAGTGACAACGATCTCCGACTGAGCAACTTCGATATTTTGAATCTAAAACGATTTTATCTTATCAAAAGATGAATTTTTGTTAGGTTACTTACGAAAATAGTTGATAGTAGCATTGGATTCACCAGATATAAAGACGGAAAAGTTTCCCGTTGTATTCGGATAGTATGTGGTGACAACTAAAATGTATTTTGTGTTTTTTTGAAGATCAATAAAGAATTTCAGTTGATGTTGATTACATTTGCCACTATGTTGAGTTAATGAATTACCAAATGGTTGTAAAGGATCAAAAATATCTTTGTAAATATAACCGTATGTGTCCATCTCACTTTTACTCCAAATAACATACGATCCGTTTTTCATCACATTGATTTCTAATGTTTCATAATAATAATTTGGTTTCTTATAATCACGACAATATTTTGGACTATTTACAGTTAATTCGGATGAATAGATCGATCGAATATTGACTGAAGTAGCTATTTAATAACATAACGAATTTCAAGATACTTTCTCAAATTTACGATTCTTACAAGTCAAATAAGAAAATGTACTTACTGAGACGTTTGATCGTATCATTTTCTAATTTTGACACATGAAGTGTAATCTCGGCAATTCTCATTGGATGAAATGTTGTGATAACCAATATGTATAGAGTATCATCATAAAGAGGAATTTCAAATCTGAATTGATCATTGAATCCCCCATCATCATTTTTGACAAGAAGATTTTCAGTTGGATTGAGTGGATCAAAAATATTCTCATAAATGTAGCCGTATGTATCGATTGAAGCATCACTCCATATCGTATAATAACGATTTTCTGATACTTTGATTTCATATGATTCGAAATAATAACTTTCTTTATCACAATCTTGAGAATATAGTTGACTATCTTTCGATAATTTGATTAACTCTGTCCATCGAATAACTGATGACATATCTGTAACAGTAAGAATTCGTTTGTCATAATTCACAGAAAGAAATCCTATTTGACGTCAAACTCACCACAAGAATTAGGTGAATATTGAAATTTTCGAATTCGATGATTTCCTGAATCCATCACAAACATATTTCCATCACTATCGAAAGCAAGAGTAGATGGAAATAAGAATTGAGTAGATTTGATACTGATTCCATCACATCCGAGAAGGCAACGCATATGACTTATTCCCGATCTCAAAACGCGATGATTTTTCGAATCAACAACGAATAAAAATCCTTGAGCATCCAATGTTATTCCCGTTGGACATGAGAGTGAATATTGAAATCGTGCTGGTAATGCACGTCCTACTTCTGTGGTACCATCTATCACGTTTGGTCGAAATTTTTGAATTCGATCATTTCCACAATCAGTGACGTATAAATTCAATGATGAGTCAATAAAAATTCCATAAGGATCATTCAGTTCTGTAGATGAAGATCCTTTAACGCCCGTTCCGGCCGCACTCGTCCATGTCATGATACGCTCGTGCAAGCGTTTTTTAATAATTTGGTGATAGTTAGACATCGAACAATATAAATAGTCGTTCAAATCAATAAATAAACTGGTACAGGATGAAAAGACACTCATCGCATCAATAAAAACTTCCTTACTCAAAATCCAAGCTTTCACTGAGCTTTGCGCTCCATTATCGATATAAATATCCCCATTCAATGCAACAAATAGAGAAGATGAGTTGAAGAAACCGGTAAAAATAGTCTTTGTTGGTTCGATATTACCTTGATGCCAAACTAAAATTTCCATTGTCTCTCGATTAATTGAGTAGATTAAATTATTTTTGTCTATAAAAAGGGCTGATGGTTTCGAACCAAGTGTGAATTGATCTGCAACAGTCATTCCATTTTGACTCCAAACTGACTTTGAACAGAATTTGGGCTGATTGAATGCAAAGCCTATTCATCAACACACACATATATATCACGGCATATAGCAGTAGGAAAAGTGGATCGAAGATCCAAAATTTTATCTGTATNGTCCATCGAACTATTTTTCAAGTTTATTTTCGCCACCACATGCCGATATGTCATCGAACAATACAAATTGTCATTGATATCGATAAACAAGTCAGAACAAAATGAAACTAGATCCACAGCAGATTTCAAAGTATTTGTTTCTGCTATCCATATCTTCACTGTAGATTCAATTTTGCCATCATCAATATAAATATCACCATTGGATTTTAGAAACAGAGAATTGATCCTTGAGAAGTTGCCTATATCAATATTTGTCATATTACGACTATTGCGATTCCATATGAGGATGTTTCTTTGTTCTCGATCAATGATATAAGGTGTATCGTTTGCATTAAAAAATATGGAACCGGGTTCCCATCCACTAAATGATTCTTCAGTAAACACAATTGCGTTCCGATTCATAGTTGGTATTTGACAAAGTGATGGTTGATTGATCGAAGTAGCTATAACGAAGCAGATGTCTAACTAGAGTTCTTAAGAATGAAGAAGGCTATTGGATAGTGGAAACTACCGTTTCATGCTGTGCGTGGTCGGAAAAATAGGTATCTCACATGAAGAAATATGGAGCACATAGATTTTTATCTACTTACAAGAAGAGATTTTCATCGGTTTATATTTTTGAACGCGATGATTACTTGTATCAATAACAAACATATTACCAAAACTATCGAAACTCATAGAAGATGGGCGATTTAGCTGATTTAAATGATCACCCACTCCATAACATCCAACTAAACATCGGAAACCATCCGGCCTTTCTCCAACTATACGATGATTTTCTGAATCGACAATGAATAAATACTTATGGACATCTAATAAAACTCCAGTAGGACCTCGGAGTGAAATAGTCAAGTATTCGGAATCTTCTCCTGCAACTGTAATGCCATCGCTTTCTCCAAGTGCGAATAGTTGTACTCTATGATTTCCATAATCTGCCACAAATAAATCCAAGTTTATATCAATAAAAATTCCATGAGGCCTATCAAGTTCTTCGAGCGCAGATCCACCAACACCTGTCCCAGCGATGAGAACGGGTTCCATCGAAACGAGTTTCAAGTCTTTTCTCACCACTTGATGTTCATCTCTCATCGAACAGTACACATTATCAATAAGATCGACGAAAAGGCCATAACACGATGAATTGACATACATCATCGTTTCAAAAGTATTTTCTTCTGATTTCCATCTCTTTACCACATTACCACTCTGATAATCATCAATGTAAATATCATCATTTGATGCTAAAAATAGAGAAGTGACATTTGTAAAGTTTCCTTGAATCTCGCTCGTTGGATTTAGACTCTGACTGTCATTCCAAACCAAGATTTTCTGTTTGTCCCGATTAACGATATAGATCGTGTCATTTGTATTGATAAATATGGTGGTCGGTTCTATGCCAACGATGGATTTATTAGCGAATGTGATTCCGTTTCGATTCCAAGTTACTGTTGAAGATAAATTCAGTTGTTTATTGGAAAATGCTAGAACACGAAACTTTTCTTTGTTTTGGTAGAATAATGAACATTTTAGTTAACTTACCAGATGATCCCATAATGTAAATAAATAAGGTCATTAAAATGAAAAAAATGCAAGCTTTTGGTGCCATAGTATTCTTCTTCGCCAATCTATATCAGACTTCTGGAAGAACGATATTATCATGTGTCCGTTGAAATCATAATAGGAATAATATTTCTTGTCAGCAAATAGACCATCAATGCTGCCATCCGTCGTCGTTCTGGCTAAATATTTGTATCACATTCTTTGCTAAATGCAACTTTTAAATGTTATTTGTTTCAGACGAGTTTGCTTTGAAAACAAAAATATCGTACCAGTTGAGAAAGAAAATGAACGATCATTTTTTAATTTATCTGCGAGACCCACGATCTCGTGATGTCAATAGAAAAAAAACTGTTAGTGTAATCTTTGCGTGGTTAAAAAAATAGGAGACATGATAAATACGTTAACATTATAATAACGAGGATTTATAACAAATATCTATTGGTCTTATATCAATTACAAGATTAAAATTTTTGTGATTTAAGTTCGTACTGATATACAGAGAAAGACTTTTCTTTAAAGTTTAGCCGAATTCTTTTCAATGAACTAAGTTTTGAAGTTACAGAAACAGTCTTATGCATTATTTGATTTGCATTGAGAGTGAGGATGCATGTTGAAGTATCAATTAAAGTTTTTACCGTAATGGATGATATTTTACATTGTTTCATATGAAAATATTTGTTTATATAGCTGCATCATTACACCCTTGTACTTATAAACGATAACTCAAATGAGCTTCCCTCCGATTTTTTGCATTTAAAACAAAGCCTATTCATTGATGAACCATTTAGTATTTGTTTTATTATTTCATTTCACATTCAAAATAATACACCAACGGAAAGTTGTAAAAGAGGATAAACTATACGACAATTTATGAGATCCAATATTAACTCTTGATAATATACCACACAAAAATTCCAAATATCAACAGTATTATTAAACAGACGAATGCGCCACCGTCAGATGACTCTGGTCCCTCGACAGACGTCGACAAAGGTGTTCTAGACGATGTTGAACGCGACGTGTTCGAAGATTCATAAGGTCGATATGATCCTGCTGATACGAACTGTTGAGTTGGAATTGCAGATAATACATTTCGTTGACGAAGTCGAGTACTTGCCAATATATCATTTTGACCTGCTGTTTCGCGACACGGTCGACCTAATCGTCTACATTTTTCGCATAGATCCTGTCGATGTTCTCTACTAGGATCTATATGATTTTCATCATCTTCTACATCGCTGAGCTCTTGAAGTCGATGAGCTTGAATATATCGACGATCTTCATACTTCCCTGGATCCAATGGACGAATAAATCTTGACGAAGAGCACTGTCTGCACTTCATTCCTTGTTCAATATGGGCCCACTTCCATTTTGCATTACATCTGTCGCAAATGTAAACGAACAATCTTTGAAGATTGAATGCATTTACAGGAATTACGCAGTTTTGACACTGTTGTCCATAATCAGCCCAAGCTTTGGCACTTTGCCATTTTCTTCCACAACGAGAACATCTATATTCGCCAAAGCACGGATAGTTTTTACCGAGTTCTTCAGGCATTAATCAGACGGCGTTGGCTTCTTTCATTTTGTTTTTCGGTAACTAGCAAGCAAAGCAATATAGTTTACGACAGAATGTAAGAAAAGTCCCTTTTTAAAGTTTGTTAGAGAAAGAAAAGAAAATTGAAACACGATAAATGCTGAATGTTTTCATAGTTCTCATAAAACCTTCTTTTATACAAGAAAAACGTGGTATTCTACCGACAGTTTACTTTAAAAAAGAGGAAGAGTACATAGTCACTCTAAAGCGTTTGATTGTCCAGACTATCACGAGAGCCTGGCATTAGACTGCGTTGTAGTTTCTTTTGGTCGTGTTGAGTGTCTGGCTTGCATATATGCAATCACAGATTTGTGTTTGTCATATTCTTGAGTAAGTACGCATCCAACACCCTACTCACATGCATCTAGTTCGAGAATAAACGGATAAGTAAAGTTTGGAGTTTGCATAATTGGTGGTGAAGTTAATCGTTGTTTTAATGTGTTAAATGCTGTTGTACAATCATCGTTCCATTGTATAGGAGTACGTGTTGATTTACTTTAGTTGGTTCGTAATAGTTTGAGAAGAGGTTCGGTAATTTGTGCATAGTTCTTAATGAATCGTCGATAATAACCAGTGTGTCCGTTGTTTGTTTCTTCTATCTCTCCTTTCGTTCTGTACATATTTCCTTTCATGTAAACTGGTTGTTCAATTACAAATAAAGCGTTGACTCAAAAAAAAACTGATTATTAATATCTCGTCAATGAGGATAACCACTGATTTCAATCATTTAGAAGAATATAAAGAAAAACATATTTTTACAAATTCTTGTTTTGATTTTGACCTTTAATTTCTTAGATACACGAAAGTTTAAAAATATCACATTGAACTCGATAGAGATTTTATTTGTGCAACGTCGGATTTATTCTTTAACTAAATCAATACTTCCGCGTTTATTCATCACGATGTTTTTCTTTGCATTCTTGTCATGTCTTTCACTTGCGAGCTGATTTAAAACGCAGATTCTTTTCACTTATTATCACACACGAAAGAAAAAGAATTGACACGGATGACTACGCTTTCGAATATTTATTGTTCTGCCTACACTACAATGCGTTCGATATCTTTAATTTTATATGGTTGTGACGCTGCATTCGTTCTAAATCGTTTTAAAAACAATGACGAATTCCTAACTCACAACTTACTTGTGACCGAAATAAATACGTTTTCGGACAAGACAATGTTTCAAGAATATTTGATTAACGTTCATGAAAACACAAAGTCCAGCATTTTCTTAATAGTAACAGACAACATGACTGAAAAGATACTTCGGTTTATTACACAATTCGCTGAAATATATGCCGTTTATATATTCAATCCGTCTATTCTAAACGTTGAAAATCATCCTAAAGTAAGTGAGAATCATTAAATTTGAGTATTAAAAATCCTATATTGATATAAATATCGTATACAATTCAGTTACGTGGTGTGTATCAAAATGATGATGAACTATTAAATCGTCTTATTACTGACATTCAAAGCTATGTTCGTTTGAGCGATTCGAATCCATTTTCGTTTGAAGAGAAATTTTATACGACAGACTTCACTGTGATTCAACCAATAATGTCAGCCTCATGGTTTTTTATGGCTATTAATCTTCTATTAAAGTTACCAGTAAATAGTAAATGTAAACAAATATTGGTTGAGCATTATCGCAAAGAAACGATTTCTGATAATGATGCGCGTTTTCTAGAAGAATTCAATAAGTCGTACCGAAATGACGATGCCGTTCGATGGTACACCCGAACAGGTTTTCTCTTTCGGACTCTGAATCATCTTTTCCGTGGAAGGCGTGTGGATAAATTGGCTTTTTTTCGATTTTTTATTCGTGATCTGTATGAACAACTACGCATATTTCAACAGAATCAGCCATGGCTTAGTCCTCCATTCTATCGAGGACAACTTATGTCACTCGATGAATTGTGCCATATATCACATATGTCTATTTTGAACTCGAAGTTTTCTTCGTTTCGACAAGCTCATCTGTGTGCGAGTAGTTTTTTTTCTATGACAACCGGTGTTTCTGTAGCATTATTCTTTGCTGGCATAGGTAACTACCAGTTGGACAATCCAGTTCAATCTGTCTTATTTGTCGTCAAAGCACCGAATTCTGGTCGCATTCCGTGCACAAAACCGTTTGCATCCATCAATCATGTAAGCTATTTTGAAACCGAAAATGAAATACTCTTCTCTACTGGTACTCTATTTGATATTCAATCGATACGTTACCATTCTATGGAATATTTTTGGACTATTGAGTTGTTACTAGTTGATGAAAATCTGGCGAACGAAATCCGAGAGGTGAGTAATATGTTTTCAAATGTTTACATACAATATTTCATAGTTTCCATTTACTTTACACCAAAGAAATCAAGGGGTGGAAGGCGACACTCTAATACTCCGAAAGTAACTTTAGAGTAGACTGGAATATCGTAAAAGAAGACCTAGAGTAAGAATGGACATGCGGTGAAATGTTTAAGCTCATACTTCGGCGATAATCTTGAGGGTGGGTGAGGGTGAGGATGTGGATGATGGTGATAGTGTGGGTGAGGGTGTGAATTAAGATAGTGAAGTTGATTTCTGATTTCTGCTATTATATAAAATGTAGGCATGAAAGTAGATTTCTGACTTCTGTTTGTTCTCTTGTTTCCATAGAGTGCTGCATCAGAAATCAGAAATCAGCAATCAGAAATTTGCTCAAAACTGGTACCAATTTGAGATTTGCCACGCCCTCTCTTCGTCTTCAAAATTTGAGATACATGTTGACGATTCTAATACTTTATAGAGTACAATAGCTGTGGGTGAGAGTGCTGGCCTAAATCTGAATGATCCTGTGAGTATTGACCTTTCTCTTACCAACACCCAAATCTACCCTCACCCTTGTCAGACATATTCTAACCATGCCTTATATGGTATGGCCCGTAAAATAGTACGTAATTATGGCCTTTTATCTATATCTATGACAACGACAAAAACAGACCGGATTTATGATTCCTGAAACTAATACCAATTGTGTTTACTTATAAGATGTCATGATTTGTCACAGATAAATCCTATCACGTACAGTAAAGAAGTCCAAATTAATAAAAAAAAAATTGCTTAGCTATATACGCTCACAACAGTATCCTATTTGCCATAGTGAGTTCTCTCTTCTATTCTCTATCATAGATACCATCGTTGAATGTTTAATAGTAACATTTCTTCCATATAATTTCTCCCTAAAAATGCAAATAGAACTATATTGACGAAAACGTGACAGTCGATGTAGTTTTCTTCTTCCAGTAATTTGTAGATGTAGTGTGCTAGTGAGAGTGTGTAAGACTTGGGATACATATGTTCTGCAGCCGGTTAATATAATGTTGTGATCGTACTACAGACTTCATCTGCGTGAATAAGCGTAAATAATCTTCTGTATTTTAAATTGGATTTCGAGAAAAAGATCGGATCTCATTCGTGTAAAGAGTGCTGGACTAGATGATCTAACAAAAAAATCTTTCACAATGGCCAACACCAGAGATTACATTTTATACGAAATCGGCATTAGATTCGAAACTAACTGAAACACCCTCATCCTCAGTTCAAAGTAAATTCTCTTTTTCTTTGTAGAAATTCAGATTGAAATTTAAAAAACCATCGTATAGTATATAATCGTGTTTTCATCAAATTCAAAATGAAGAGGCGGCCGTATGTTGATACCTGTCTCGTATATTTATTTCTTTTACTTTTGATTATGGATGGAAGTTACTCATTTTTTCTAATGTACCATACCGAAGATAGCCCATCAGTAGACTATTATGATTGTGTCTATTATATTAGTGAACAGTCACCAGTTAAATATTGTCGACGATTATCAATCGGTATTCGTTTGAATCGAGACAAAGCGCACCAAGGAAATTGTTTCAATAATGGTCGTCAAATAACATTTGAAGAATTGGGTAAAATGAAAGTTAAACCAAATGATTTACTTGCGTACAGTGTAAGTATCGAACAGACTGACAAATATGCTGCTTATCTAGCAACGGCAGTAAGTACATCAGATAAAAATAACATCACACTCTGTATATGTACCGAACAAAATACTTTTGGTAAATTTTGTGAATATCAAGGCTATTTCTCTAAATTTTCCGAGGAGATAAGGACAAAATCGTTGATGAAGGCAACCAATTGGCATAAATATCATGGTTATGGAAAAATGCAATGTTATGAAACAGTTCAATGTGATTCAGGTTTACGGTGTTTGGATTGGCGAGATATTTGTGATGGTAAGCAACAGTGCATGTTTGGTGTTGACGAAGATAATTGTGATTTACTTGAATTCAATGAATGTGAACCAGATGAATATCGTTGCAGCAATGGAATGTGCATTCCACAGGAATACTTTGTCGATGGTGAGTATTTTGATTGTGAAACAAACAACTATCTTTTGATCGTTATTTGGTCTTTATATTTAGGAGCATTTGATTGCATGGACTTGACTGATGAAACCATCAGAAAAAGTGTGAGTTTAGAAAAAGTTGACCAGACTCGATTTCAGTGTTATTTTGATGCATTACATTTTATTTGCGATGAAAGCTTGTGCGCTTGGGATAGGGCATCATGTGGTGATGGACAATGTTCATTGTCAATAAATATATTCTATGACGATCCAATAGTGTTTAGGAGTGTTACATGCGCCAACTTAAACGAATATATTTACAAATGTGAAACATATCCTCATATGTCTATGTGGACAAAGCCAGATGGTATGTGTGAAATAAAGGAAATATATGAAGCAGAGTTCATTAATCGTACAAATAAAACAGAGTACTGCCAGTATTTGGTTAAATGTGCTTTATCGAAGGGTTTCGAACGATACTGCCCTTGTTCATACAACTGTTCTGAACTAATTCAGCAACACTGTC
>CAJNOJ010000763.1:0-24685 GCA_905250025.1 Adineta ricciae | reverse complement strand
TACAACAAGTGAAGCTGTTAGGTATATCTACAGATTATTGGAAGAATAGTGGTACTAGTGAGAGTTATTTGACTATAAATATTCATTATTCCAAAGATGCACAGAATATCAGTGACATGCTTTCAAACTTCATTGTTCGAGCAATCGAAAACGGGTGACAATACTCGAGATCAAATTTTTGCTACTTTATCACGTTATGGCATTGACCCAAATGAATTTCATATTATTTATGTAACTGACAATGGATCGAATCTTGTTTGTGGTCTGAGTAAGTATTGTTTTTCTCAAGCTTTCATTTTATGGCATTTTTCCTGTGCGTAGAAGGAGAAGTTCATCTTCGTTGTGTTTGTCATTGTTTAAATTTGGCTTTACAAAATGGTGTTACATTATGTCCTAGTTTCGAATCGTTAATTAAATCTTGTCAAAGTGTATGCACCCATTTCAAACGATGTGAAATGAACCAATCATTACCAACCAGTCTCAAGTTGAATGTCGATACTCGTTGGACTTCAATTCATGATATGTTGGAATCTATTTCATTAAATTTTCAACAATGTGAAGATTTATTGTTTGATCGCAATGAAACATTTTATTTAAACGATATTAGTAGAAAAGTAGTAATGGATTTTGTTAAATTTTTATCTTTATTCAAAGTAGCAAGCGAGGAAATGTCTGTTGATAAAACACCAACCCTCCGCCTGGTAGTGCCTTGGTTCACGATATTGAAAAATTCGTGTGAACTTAAAGACGATGATCACTTACTAATAGCTCAATATAAAAGTGTTGTATCGAAAATGCTGGATGAAAAATTTCGCATAACCTCATTGCATTATATTGCCACTTTTCTTTACCCAAGTGCAAAAAGGTTTTTGGTAAGAATATGTTACAATGCCACATATCTTTTGATGTTTGGAGTTCTATTCTAGACATTCAGTAATAGATTACGTGAAGAAATCTATAATGATACTCGTAAAATTATGAAAACGATTGGAATTCATGAAGAACAATCATCTTCATCATCTACGACAACTGCAGAGACTGTGAAAAGTGGAAGAAAGATTTTATTCTACGTGGTAATGTTATGGAAGAATTTGCAGGAAATATCGATGAAGACGATGATGATGATTGCGATGAAGTCGATCGATATATTAACACCAAACTTCCATTTTCGAAAGATGAATCATTATTGAGATGATGGGAAAAGCACTCTTTGATATTTCCTCAACTTTCCTTGCTAGCAAAGTCATTACTTGGTGTTCCAGCAAGCTCTGCTACATCTGAGCGTGTGTTCAGTGCATCAGGCCGGATTTTAGAAAAAAGAAGACAATCATTAGATCCCGATATTGTAGATGATATTTTGATGATCAGAAACTTCCAAAATATGTAACATTGTTTTTGATATATTTATGATTTGAAATTTTCGAAATACATGGTGTTTATTTATCTACTCTATGATTAAAATAAACGTAATGAAAAGCCATGTAAAATTCATCGAAAACCTCAAACTTACTGTTTTTACTTTCTATACAAGGGCAGGGCAGGGTACGGCAGGTTGTAGAAAAAAATTCAAAGCGCAGGGCAGGTTTCAGGTTATGAAAATGTTATACCCTGCAGGCCTCTACTGGTGGTTTTAGTAGGTATGCAAATGAAATATCGTGCGTGTAGCTTAAAATTGAGCATTCGTTTTCTCAACCAGCTTAACTTGTCTCAATACGTATTCTCTACCAAATCAGTGAAATAAATAAATGAGAAATTATGCAATTGATTAGACTTCGCCAAGTTCATTTTTGTTGGACTTAAAAAGCAAATAGATAGTCATACAGCAGAACTTCTGATCAGCAGATTGGACTTTTGTGGATATAGACGACGCTGTTTCACTAGTTATTCTGAACAATTACTGATCAAATTATCGTCAACAACAAATAATTCGTGCTATTTATAGAAATATTTCGACCAAGAACGATTTACAGATATTTTCTCAAAAGAGATCGTATGTATTGATTCGATCGCCTGAAGGAATAAACTTCTATTATTTTTATTTATCGCGATATCTCGTCTAACTAACAATCTCCGTTATACCTGAAGATCTGAATACTAGAAAAGAAAATAAAGGTATTTTTGCTGTCGATCTTCGCGTCATACAGATGACTATTTCAGTCATCTTCGTGAACATTCATTATTCACTTTAGCTGACTGAAACTATTGACTACTTATTAACAATTATAGAATGTGTTTTGCAACGATTACTCATTTAGTACGAATGACGTCGGCTATAGGGCTTCAGTTCACAAAAAAGTACATTCTCCGACAGAACGCAAGCCGGGGCGAGCACGAGCCGTCTGAATCAAAGAAAAAATGCGACGAGCGTCTCTTTCCTCGCTTACTAATCGTTTGAAAGAAGCGAGGAAGAAACAGTACCGGCAATAACATTTTGAGTACACGTTGTTTGTAGGTGCTTGAATGATGGAAGAAAAAAACACACACATACATAAGTCTATTCATTTTCCTTTTGTCATACAATCAAACTAGCTTCAATCGATGCCATTGAAAACATACTTATTAAATAAAGTTTTCAATCGAAAGTGTCGTCTCAATGGTATCTGGCCATCTGCTCGTTTGCCACATAAGCACAATCTACGTCAAGCCTTTAATAATCGTTTAATCTACAGTCCCGAAGATCTTCCACCGAAAGTTGACCTACGGAATGATATGACAACTGTCGAAAATCAGTCAAGTATCGGCAGTTGGTAATCATACTTGAAATATCTTGACTGACAATTCGCTTTCCTTCTCACTTTAGTTCGGCTAATGCTCTCGCCGGTAACGATCATAGAAAACTTAGTATATCGCTTCAATGTATACTTTATTCTTAGGAGCATATGAGTATTTAGCAAAAAAACATCATGGTGAAAGCATCGATGTAAGTAGACTATTNGCAGGAGATCATTAATAATTTTTATCTTCAAGAATATGATCCAACAACATTGACCTGCTATATACACTTACAATGCTATAGTGACTCTTCAGCGGTATGTCTTGATTGGAGTGATATATGTGATGGTGTTGCTGATTGCCAAAATGGAATTGATGAAGAGCCTTGCTGGAAACTGGAATTGAACACATGTGAAGATAATGAATATCAATGTGTTAATGGTCAATGTATTCCTAGAATATTTCATCGTGACGATAGTAATATTTTTGAATGCGTCGATCAATCAGATGAAAGTAATATAAAATATGAATTCTTCAAGAGTGTTACAAATGCACCAACGTTTGCGTACGAAGATATAGCATGTTCTCTAAGACGATTACCACACAAAGTAAAGTTCACGAGTTCATGTCTAGAAAAACGTGATATATTAC
Organism: Adineta ricciae; assembly: GCA_905250025.1. NCBI lineage: Eukaryota > Metazoa > Rotifera > Eurotatoria > Adinetida > Adinetidae > Adineta > Adineta ricciae. The sequence goes on along the minus strand of CAJNOJ010000763.1, from coordinate 21,322 downwards.
TCTTAAAAGCGATGTTCTCCTATACACCAAAGTCAGTATCTACTGAATGTTGGTCTGCATTCAAATGTCTTTTAGGCATTCCATATCAATCAGATGCAACATGTTCGTCTCTTTGTAAAGATCTTGAATGTCAAAATATAATTAATAGAACTTGTTCAGAAATGTTGTATATGCCATGGGCACCAGCTTTCTTTGGCCATATACACTTTGTCTACATAATCGAAGATCTCAAGAAACCTTATTACAAAACAACATCACCACAGTATGTATGCTATAATGATCAATTATGTGGAGGATTCATGCCTACTGAAACACTGTTATCATTGCAAAATAGTACATGTCGTCGTCCTAAAGATTTTCCATTACGATTTACATCACATGGATTTGTAAGAGGCATCTGGAAGGATATGTATATCATGCCATTACATGAACATCTTTATCAATGTAATACAGTAGTTTACAATGATCCTGCAATTTGTAGCAGTTCGGGAATGCATCAATGTATCAATTCGTCGAAATGCATCTCAAAACGTCGCGTTTGTGACGGTAAAAAGGATTGTAATTATGGCGATGATGAACAATGTAGTGGAATTCCGCTATCTTGTGTGGGACATGGATCTAATAAGCCATTGAAATGTACGGCAGCGGGTTGGTGCATTCCTCCATATCGTGTTAACGATGGAGTTTGCGATTGTCCAAAAGATCAATACGGTCTATGCGATGATGAAGACTCCGATAAGCATTTCATGAGAAAACATATCTATTTTCCAACGATTTGCGATGGTTTTACAGAACTCATACCTATCATCATCGATGGACGAAATGAAACTGACGAAACAGATTGTGAACATTGGCAATGCAATAACACTTATACGAGATGTGATGGTTTTTGGAATTGTTTCAACGGAGCAGATGAAATAGATTGCGATCCATCACCACCATTGAATTGTCCACACTATCATCATGTATGTGTTTCACCAAAGACAAATCGATTTATGTGTTTGCCGCTCGATAAAGCTAATGATGGCATCATTGATTGTCTTGGTGCTCTCGATGAACCAAAGCTATGTCGACAAAACAATTATGAACCAAATGATCAGACATTTCATTGCACAAATCACATCGACGACGCTTGTGTCTCTCTCAGTACGTTATGCGTTCAAAGTCAATGTGCAAACCAGACTGATACACAATTTTGCTATTCGAATAGAAATGTGACTTCTTTCAAACCTTTTTGTGACGAAATATATCGGTCAAACCGTTCTGATGTCGAAAACTTTCTTTGTGACCATCTCGACGATACTCGTAAACCATCAATTTCACATTTTTCACTTAATGAAAACAAAAATTTACCCCCACCAAGAACGCAAAAAGGTACCGATGTCATAGTCGTTGATTCTCCTACTTTAGCAACGACTCGTCAATATCATCAACACTGTCATCGCGGTCTGGCCTTGCATGTGTGGTTAGATAGTGAAAAGAACTCAAGTGAATTAACATGCCTTTGTCCACCTAGCTTTTATGGAAATATATGTCAATATCAAAATCNATTATATTGCCACTTTTCTTTACCCAAGTGCAAAAAGGTTTTTGGTAAGAATATGTTACAATGCCACATATCTTTTGATGTTTGGAGTTCTATTTTAGACATTAAGTAATAGATTACGTGAAGAAATCTATAATGATACTCGTAAAATTATGAAAACGATTGGAATTCATGAAGAACAATCATCTTCATCATCTACGACAACTGCAAAGACTGTGAAAAATGGAAGAAAGAAAAAGAAGAAAGATTTTATTCTACCTGGTAATGTTATGGAAGAATTTGCAGGAAATATCGATGAAGACGATGATGATAATTGTGATGAAGTCGATCGATATATTAACACCAAACTTCCAATTTCGAAAGATGAATCATTATTGGGATGGTGGGAAAAGCACTCTTTGATATTTTCTCAACTTTCCTTGTTAGCAAAGTCATTACTTGGTGTTCCAGCAAGCTCTGCTACATCTGAGCGTGTGTTCAGTGCGTCAGGCCGGATTTCAGAAAAAAGAAGACAATCATTAGATCCCGATATTGTAGATGATATTTTGATGATTTGAAATTTTCGAAATACATGATGTTTATTTATCTACTCTATGATTAAAATAAACGTAATGAAAAGCCATGTAAAATTCATCGAAAACCTTAAACTTACTGTTTTTGCTTTCTATACAAGGGCAGGGCAGGGTACAGCAGGTTGTAGAAAAAAATTCAAAGCGCAGGGCAGGTTTCGGGTTACGAAGTCTTCAGCAGGGCAGGATACAGGTTATGAAAATGTTATACCCTGCAGGCCTCTATTTCGGTGTTTCAACTTTATTATGTGAATCCTCGCAGTTTAAAATTTCTTAATTAAAATCAACAAGTCATGCATGAGTACTTCCTTCTATTCAATTTCACCACGTGCAAACCATTGCACCACCTGAGGATGTTTTCAAATCATACAATCATTTATTCAATTTCGAATAGTGCATCTTGTACATCCGAGAAAATGAAATTAATATCAAAATCAGTTCATTGCCCATATCCAACGACATTATACCATTTCTGTAAAATAAGTTCTCATATTAGTATACAAATATCGGAAACAGCTATCTTCGAATAACATCGTTTATGTCAAGTTTATCCGAATCTGTTATGCTTTCACGTTGAGAATTATCTGCGTGTATGTGTGTGCGTGCGAATCAAATTATACTCATGTCAACTGTTTGGATTTGGATGCGTCTGTCGATCGATGTAGTTCGTGTTTCTCCAATGGTCGCTGCATTCGAGGAGATACGAGATATTCTCGCGATCATCAGTGTGAATATACAACATACGCACTTGGATCTGCTATTGATTCTTTACTTGCGATTGATCATTCAATTACTTAAATTGTTTACACGTGTTCTATTGGTCCGCTTTTTTGAACAAGTCTCTTCGCTCATATTTCGATAGATTTTGCTTGGCATCATTTAGTCAATTTAATCTCGTGCAAACTCAATGTGATATCTTACCTTCTTTGCGTCTCGATACGAGACACATTTTGGTCAGCAAGTTGGATTACGTGGGGTCGTTTTCAAGCAAGTATCTTTCCGAGTTTAGTGTTATTTAAAAAATCAAAGATCGCCGTTGGAATGACTATTACTACTTTAAATATTATGAGAATAATACACTTTCCCACTATCTCGGAACATTTGCTATTACAATTCTAATCATTCGTGTGGCACGAAGTCAAAGCAAAGTCACTGGAAATGAGAGTGGTTTTGAAGGAATGTTCCAAATCACGTTGAGTACAAAGAAGAAGCTCTATCTCACGTCGATTATTGGGTCAAATGTTTGTTTTACAATGATTCATACGCGCAGATAGCAGTCAACAACTTATTTTATGCAAATGAATATATGAATGTAATGTGGCGACAGCTACGTCTTTTCAGAAAAAAAAACCCTATATTAATCTATAGATTATTCTTTTTAAATGTTGTAAATTGTTACAATCGTCAAAGTTGAAAAGAAAGATATTAGTGAGAGAGGTAATATTGTTCATAGCAACCGTGTTAGAAATGTTAACGCAATATGAACATGTATTGAACTTCATGTAATATAACACGTGTCGATTTGTCATCTTACCACAGAGGTCTCTAACACAAGATCTAGAATTGTAGAATATAAAGTTAGTTTAACAATCATTTGCTCTTGAGAAGAAAATGTTCTTATCTCTGGGCTTGCTAATCGTTTGCGGATGTCTCAAAGTCGGGGCGGACAGTGCTCGTTGGACATCTGAAGAAGCAAATGCCTGGTACGCCAAACAACCTTGGTACTTTGGAGCAAACTTTGTACCTTCATCAGCTGTGAACGTAATTGATATGTGGCAAACGTTTGATAAAGTTACTATGGAACGTGAACTTGGCTGGGCTTCGCAGATCAACATGAATATCATGCGTGTTTTCCTTCATGTTCTTTTCTATCAACAGGATGCTGAGGATTATTTCAGAAAGATTGATGATTTTCTCAGCATCGCTGATCGATATGATATTAAAATAATCTTTGTTCTGTTTGATGAATGTTGGCGACCTGATCCCAAACTGGGCCCACAGCCAGAACCTATACCAGGTCAACATAATTCGCAGTGGGTTCGTTGTCCTGGACAAGCCTTACTTTTGGATCAGAGTAAATGGAATCTCTTGAAAAGGTGAGTAGAGATAAAAAGTGTCAATAAAGAATAAATGACTTTTATTTTCATTAGATACACCAGCGATATACTCTCTCGTTTTTCGCGTGATTCTCGTGTAATTATCTGGGATTTGTATAATGAACCTCAAGGCAGCCATCAAGTGCCTATCGTTTTACCTCTTCTGCATGAGATCTATTCTGCTGCTGTTGCTGCTGATCCTGATCAGCCGCTAACATTCGGTATTGCTGGTCCATTGGATGAAACATTAGCTCAATTCGAACTAGAAGCATCCGACATAATTTCTTTTCACAATTATAGTCCCTTAGCAAATCTGATGATACAAGTTGATCAACTGCGGCAATTCAATCGACCATTGATTTGTACTGAATACATGGCTCGAACGATCGGTAGCACCTTTCACACGAACACGATCTACTTCCAGAAAGAAAATATCGGTGCTGTCAACTGGGGACTTGTGGCGGGTAAAACTCAAACATACTTTCCATGGGGATCACCTGTCAATGCTAGTATCCCACTTGTGTGGTTTCATGACATTTTCAACGCAACTGGAAAACCCTATTCACCATATGAAATACAGTTTTTCAAGGATCTAAGAGGAACAAATTCACAATCATTTGTTTCAAAGAAACTGATGACGCTGTTGTTGTTGTTATGTTTCTTTTTCTTTGTTGTCTTCACGTATTTATCACAAAAAGTACTTACATGTTAAGAGCGCAGATGTGTTATACATTCGTCATTTAGCTCTAAAATAATTATTAGATCATTGGTTTTCTCTGTGAAAAACTCATAAAACAAACCTTATGCCTTTTAATTTAACAATTAATTTTTTCTCTTTTTTCCATTTATGCTATTCCGTTCAAAGATAAATATGTGAAGCTGACATCTGTCATATTATTCCTAGACAAAAAGAACGGAAAATATATATGTAGCTGAATTTCTCATTTGCAGCCCAAATAACAGTCTTTACTTATTTCTATGTCAGATCCATCTTAAAGCCTTTCATACTATATAACTAGATCAACTGCGATAATCACCATTTGCGAACACCTGTTGATAATATAAAAAAGAAAAGTACGGCAACAATTGCCATTTCACTTTTTTTCTGCTATATGATGCTGCCTATGAGAAATTTATTTTATCTCACATTCTTATATCTTGCGATTGGGTCACCCCAAATCAATCTTGATCTTACTGATTGGTCAAATAATAATGGAAATGACGTTATCCTACAACATGATTGCATTCACGTTGCTACTTTAATGGAAAAAGGGGTTGATTCTCATCAAATTATTTCGTATTGTATGAGTGAATGGCCAAGAAAATGGACTATACGAACAAATAGTCAAGATCGAAATTTTACTTTTGCTCAGCTACTTCAACAAAATATTACGAGCGAACAATTATACCACTGGTCCGCACCAATCGATGTTGTTGAACGTTATCAATTGTATTCGAATTACGTTCCAACTTCTGATGAATTCGTATCGATGGGAACATACGTGTTTTACAATTGTACACTGCCAAGATTTGGTCCATTGTGTCAGTACTCATTCGATGCTTATGAACCTTATCATTCATCGTTGCAGGAGATCATTAATAATTTTTATCTTCAAGAATATGATCCAACAACATTGACCTGCTATATACACTTACAATGCTATAGTGACTCTTCAGCGGTATGTCTTGATTGGAGTGATATATGTGATGGTATTACTGATTGCCAAAATGGAATTGATGAAGAGCCTTGCTGGAAACTGGAATTGAACACATGTGAAGATAATGAATATCAATGTATTAATGGTCAATGTATTCCTAGAATATTTCATCGTGACGATAGTAATACTTTTGAATGCGTCGATCAATCAGATGAAAGTTATATAAAATATAAATTCTACAAGAGTGTTACAAATGCACCAACGTTTGCGTACGAAGATATAGCATGTTCTCTAAGACGAATAGTACACCGAGTAAAGTTCACGAGTTCATGTCTAGAAAAACGTGATACATTACTCTTAGAAGCGATGTTCTCCTATACACCAAAGTCGGTATCTACTGAATGTTGGTCTGCATTCAAATGTCTTTTAGACATTCCACATCGATCAGATGCAACATGTTCGTCTCTTTGTGAAAATGGTGAATGTCATAATATAATTAATAGAACTTGTTCAGAAATGTTGTATATGCCGTGGGCACCAGCTGTCTTTGGCCATATACACTTTGTCTACATAATCGAAGATCTCAACAAACCTAATTACAAAAGAACGTCACCACAGTATGTATGCTATGATGATCAATTATGTGGAGGATTCATGCCTACTGAAACACTGTTATCATTGCAAAATAGTACATGTCGTCGTCCTGCAGATTTTCCATTACGATTTGCACAATTTGCATTTGTAAAAGGCGTCTGGAAGGATACGTATATCATACCATTACATGAACAGCTTTATCAATGTAATACAGTAGTTTACAATGATCCTTTAATTTGTAGCAGTTCGGGAATGTATCAATGTATCAATTCGTCGAAATGCATCCCAAAACGTCGCGTTTGTGACGGTAAAAAGGATTGTAATTATGGAGATGATGAACAATGTAGTGGAATTCCGCTATCTTGTGTGGGACATGGATCTAATAAGCCATTGAAATGTACGGCAGCGAGTTGGTGCATTCCTCCACATTATGTTAACAACGGAATTTGCGATTGCCCAATAGATCAATACAATCTATGCGATGATGAACACTTCGATAAGCATTTCATGAGAAAACATATATATTTTCCAACGATTTGCGATGGTTTTACAGAACTCATACCTATCATCATCGATGGACGAAATGAAACTGATGAAACAGATTGTGAACATTGGCAATGCAATAACACTTATACAAGATGTGATGGTTTTTGGAATTGTTTCAACGGAGCAGATGAAATTGATTGCGATCCATCACCACCATTGAATTGTCCACACTATCATCATGTATGTGTTTCACCAAAGACAAATCAATTTATGTGTTTGCCGCTCGATAAAGCTAATGATGGCATCATTGATTGTCTTGGTGCTCTCGATGAACCAAAGCTATGTCGACAGAACAATTATGAACCAAATGATCAGACATTTCATTGCACAAATCACATCGACGACGCTTGTGTCTCTCTCAGTACGTTATGCGTTGAAAGTCAATGTGCAAACCAGACTGATACACAATTTTGCTATTCGAGTAGAAATGTGACTTCTTTCAAACCTTTTTGTGGCGAAATCTATCGATCAAATCGTTCTGATGTCGAAAACTTTCTTTGTGACCATCTCGACGATACTCGTAAACCAGGAATTTCACATTTTTCACTTAATGAAAACAAAAATTTATCCCGACCAAGAACGCAAAAAGGCACCGATGTCATACTCGTTGATTCTCCTACTTTAGCAACGACTCGTCAATATCATCAACACTGTCATCGCGGTCTGGCCTTGCATGTGTGGTTAGATAGTGAAAAGAACTCAAGTGAATTAACATGCCTTTGTCCACCTAGCTTTTATGGAAATATATGTCAATATCAAAATCAGCGAGTTAGCCTGACTATGCAATTTCGAGTACTTTCCCACTCTTTGCGAACATTATTTTCATTGATTGTCTCATTGGTTGATGAGAGTAATGAACGAATTATTCATTCTTATCACAAATTTACCTATTTATACATCAGAGATTGTCAAAAGAAGTTCAACGCTTATTTACTTTATTCAACTCGACCAATGAATCAGACAAAGAAATATGCAATTCATATTGATATTTATGAAACGATTTCATTGACGTATCGGGGAAGTTTATTGATACCACTTAGCTTTACTTTCTTACCTGTCTATCGTGTCGCTGTTCTGTTGGATATTCCGCGTATACGAGATAATGTTGAAGCTTGTTCGCAACAACGATGTGTTCATGGACGATGCATTCGGTATTCGAATCAGCCGAGAGACAATTTCTGTCAGTGTAATCAAGGATGGTCAGGAAAAAACTGTCATATCCCGCAAAAGAATATTTGCAAGTGTGCACCTGGTTCCTTGTGTATCAGCATTGCAGCTAACAATCGATCGATATGTGTTTGTCCTGTAAATAGATGGGGTCCGCTTTGTTTTTTGCAAAACATTGTATGCGAAATTAATAAGAATATGACATGCCGAAATGGAGGTCAATGCATACCCACCGATGAATATGCAATATCGGACCAGAAATTTACATGTGTCTGTCCGAAAGGTTTTAGTGGAGAGAGATGTGAAATTGCTGACACAAGAATCACTGTGTTCTTCGACCAAGAGATTACTTTGCCGCAATTTATAGTATTTCATTTCATTCGACAGATGCAACTTGCTGCACCTGAAAATGGTTCTACATCGAAATCGATTACTACCAATCAGAGATTAGTGATTGTCCAATGGTCACGCCCATTTCACGTTGCTCTTGCTGAACTGCCTGACAAAAGTTTTCATTTGATTACGCTTCAAAAAGTGTACAATCAATCAGCAATCATTACTCAAACGATTAGTTCATTAAGTCGCTGCAAACATATAACAGAACTATTCAACGAAACGATTAGTAAATCTCATCTTCTTCGTCGCATAAAATATTATCATTTACCATGTCAAACACATTCACCACAATTGACTTGTTTTTACGATGAAGTTCACTTTTGTGTATGTACAAACTTTGGCCATCAAAGAATAGCTAATTGCTTCGAATTCAATCACACAATCAAACATGATTGTTTTGGTAGAAGCAACTGTGAGAACGAAGCTCAATGTTTACAAGACAAAGCAACTTGTCCCCAAACATCAGTTTGTGTTTGTCGAGCATGTTTTCATGGCGCTCGTTGTCAATTCAGTTCACATTTATTCGGTCTTTCTCTTGATGCTGTGTTAGGCTATCACATTCAACCACATATTCATCTAGGAAATCAACCAGCTATTGTGCAAATCAGCGTAGGGGTAACTATACTTTTAATGCTAATAGGATTGGTCAATGGTGTACTCTGCATGTTAACATTTAAGAGCCCGGAAGTAAACGAAGTGGGTTCAGATTTGTATCTATTGGGTTCGTCAGTGAGTGGCCTTCTTATCACAGTTTTCTTCGTATTTAAATTCTCGGTACTTTACATTGCACAAAAAACTTATCTCACAAATCAATATTTTCTACAATTCCAATGTCTATCAGTGGATTTTCTACTCCAAGTATGTCTTAACATGGCTCAATGGCTGAATGCATGTGTAGCTATAGATCGAATGAGTGTCGTGACGGAAAGATTGAGGTTTGACAAGAAAAAAAGCAAAAAAAGAGCCAAATATATCATGATGATTCTTCTCACTATTATCATTGGTACATTTACTCATGATCCTGTTCATCGACGATTGATATATGACGATGATGATGATAGCAGCAAGCGAATCTGGTGTACTGTTGTCTATTCATCTGCTTTGCAAACGTATAATTCAGCAATAAATGTATTTCATTTTATCGTTCCATTTGTTATTAATTTGATTTCAGGACCAATTATCATTACGATACTTGTTCGACAACACCGACTTGTACATCCGAAACAAAGTTATCGAAGTCTGATTAGTGAACAATTTCAACAACATCGTTATCTGTTCATTACTCCAATTATTCTATTGATACTCAGTACACCTCGTTTAATTATTTCGTTCATTGCCGGTTGTATTAAGTCAAATGATAATCTATGGTTGTTGCTTATTGGATATTTTGTTTCATTCATTCCGTCGATGCTTACTTTTATTACATTTGTTTGTCCATCGAAATTATACCGACAAAGATTTCGACGGAACGTTGACCGATATCTACAAATAGCACGAACGATATTACACATCCAATATAACAGTTTAGAAAAGAAGAAATAAGACAATCTCATTGTGTATATGACAATGGACTGCATGTTTTCTTTTTTCGCTTTTCGTCTCGAGATAAATAATAAATAACACACCGCTTACATTACAGAATAGCAGTCTTCTTCCATTATAACCGGAAGGCGAGAATGTAAATATATAGCTTCATCCTCTAAAAGAAAGATATCATGACACTAACAAGGATCATCAAACGATGATTAAGATCCATCATTGAAGATCACTATAGATACGATTGACCATACCAATCTTCGATGTCTCGAAGACCGTAAATATCCGCCACCATGCATTGCGCGGTGCAATGCAATATGTGCTATTTTCTTGTGTTGTAGTGGACCGTTCTTGGGTGAGGGTGAGGGTGAGTGTGGGTGTGGGTAAGTCTGGACAGTAGGATACTACATGAAAATATGTACTGAAAGACTCCTAGGAAAGCTTATGCAGTTTTTCAAATCTGCAAGATTGTCGATTTTCTAGTAAATCCACTTTTTTCCAACTTACTTCGGCGTCTAATGTATTTTAAAAGCTGAAATACATAGGAACAAGTATTGGAGTTTCTGTTGTTACTTTCTTTTGATGAATGTTCGTTCTGAATAAAACCGCCTATAGATCTATTGGAATGGTTTTTATCTTCATTTTGTCTTTTCTTTCTAAGAATCAATGTGTATGTGTTAATAGGATAATCTAAGTTAAAAATTGATGAAGGGCAAACGCATTTATTCATTAGATATCGCGCACATGCCAATAAGTAAAAGAATTAATTATTTCTATTTATAATATCGAAAGAAAAAATATTAACCTCGATGCATAAATGAATCACGAATTATAATTAATGCGGTTTAATGAACTACTTGGATACAAAAACTTCCATTGCTCTTACTTGTTTTTATATAACTTCGATTTTATTTTATGGGAAAGCGACGAGATTGCTGTTCGAAATGCTCTTTTTAACAGATGTGGTGCATTAACTGGAGCACTTTGTGTGCTTATGGAATACTATTTCCAACAGATACAAAAACCTTCTCTTTTTCGCCAAAGCATTATCTACAGTTCTACTAAGCTAACATGAAACTAGGAAATATTCATCGGAGCAGGAGAGACGACTAGCTATTACACATCTTTCCGATACTCAATCAGATAGATAACGAACGTGTTCATCGGTTAATATTATCAACGAATCTTCAATTAATAGATCCATCCAACAGTTACTTTGAGGGTGTATGTCTCTATCGAACTTCGACTCTTGGCATGACGATTGTTTAGCGAACGAACGAGCAATGTTTTTTAGTGAAGTTCATGTTCAGAAAGAGCGCAATTAATAACTCGAACTAAACAAACTTGGTGAAAATTTCAATCAACAATTGTTGACCTGCGCACACTTTCGCATGGAACATTTTCAAGTTATTGATTTCCATGACAAAACGTAAAATTAGAAAGAGATATAGAACTAACAAAAATTTCGATAATATCTTGGTTATAACTGTTCTAGAGCCAGATATACAGGCACCGATACTTCGACACTTCTCTGCTCTCAGTTTTAATCGGACAATAAAACCAAGTTCTGGTCCGTTCACCTACTTCCAGTAGACATTTCTTGTAACGATCAATCGCTTCCTTCTCTTCTGCGGTCCGTAGGAACGATGACACTTTCACACAGGTTACTTTTTTAAAATAATTCCGCGCATCTTGAATGAGCTTAACTGATGATGTGACGAAAACAGCAATAGCAGCGAATCCAATATTGAGTTCGAGAACTTTTAGATTTGGCATCATTCTCGATACATCAAGCAGAAACGTTGAAGGATAGAAACCATTTTCACTATCCTTCTCTTCGAACCAGACAAGCAAATATGTGATACGCTTCAACTGTTTCGACGGTACGGTGCCATATATCTTCTTGACAAAATTTTTGGTATAAGTAACTTTCAGTTCAGATAAGTTAGGTGATAGAGCGATAACTTGTGATGCATATTGCCACACATCAGGTGCCAGTTTGTTACTCCCATAACCAAATGCGATGCTTTTCAAATTTGTTAGTCTTGGATTGTTTTGCAAAATCATTGTGGGCGCTGTCGGACGGCGTTCATGGGAGTTTGTCCCTATCCGAAGCTCCGAGCTATTGTAAAGCGATCGCATGGTCAGCTGTGAATTAAGGTCCGAACGGAAATATTTACGATTAAATGGAGCTCTGTCACAATCTTGATTCAGTTTAGGGTAAGTATAGATTAAATAAGTTGCATCTGGTAGCTGTTCGAAGTTTGAAAAGCGGGAATCGGGCGTGTATGCGGTCTCAATATAATACTGAAATGTTTGCAGATGATCGAAGTTTTCTACGAGACTGTAAACGTTGCTATAATCAGCAAAATCTTTGTCTCCATTGATAACAGTTAGCATCAAGGATTCAAATTCACCTCTGAGTATATATAAAAAACCTTTTGTTGCTGAAAATGTGATAGAGGAATACGTCGTGTAGTGTCCAAGGATTACTTGTAGTTCCTTTAATGTTCGGGGTAATTCTACATGCGTGTGTTGAATTTCACTTTCATACATATCGCTGAAGTACAAATGCAATGATTCCACATTTGGAGTTATTTCCAAGAGCTCCGATAAATTTACGACGCCGTTCATATTGACTGAAAGGTATGTGATTTGAGGCATTCGTGTCACACTTTTGAGGCCCCAATGATATAAGCCTTGAAAATAGAATAGAGTTACAGTCGTCAGTTTCTCTAGTGCCAATGAGGAGAGCGTCTTTAAGATGTTCGATGGAGCACAGAGAACAGAAAGTTCTGAAAGCGAGGGCATCAATAAAACTTCCCCTAGAAATCGATACAGTTCATCAGGTTCATCGAAAGTATCCGTTTGTTCATCTTTAATAATCACTGATTTTAGATTAACCAATTGACAAATGTACGGTCGAAAAAGCTGTAATTGTTTATTTCCCGCTAGTTTCACCGATCTAACATGACTTCCATTTAAAGGAAGAATATATTGACATAACAATGTAAAATGACGATTGTAAGGTCGATGATTATTGGCTAGATCGATCTCATACAAATATGGTATGACAATTGCGTCGAATCTTTGGTTAAGCTTCGTAAATCCGTAAATAATCTCGAATTTGTGTAGATAACCAAAGGCAAAGAGGAGAAGTTCGTCAGGTAAATGTTCGAATAACATGCGCTTTCTTTTTCACTAAAAGTAAATGTGAATTTTCAAGGAATATATCGTGTTGATAAGAGATGAGAAGAAAAGAACAGAGTCAACTCTATGTGCTTCGTTGAATAAATAATCTTACTCATTTTTCTTCATACAAAGACTTTTTCTAACAAAAGATATTTTTAGATTATGAAAAATTTTCTGCGTTTCTTTATCAGTTAAAACATTTTATGTCAACATCGCCTGTGTAGCTTCTTCATTGATTTGAAGTTAAAAACAATTACCGTACGTAGTGTTGAATATCAATAAAAAGCAATAGAATTTCGAGTAGTCATCAACATTTTCTCACCTGAAGCACAGACTGATCGCAATGCTATCGTCATCAGATACGTTTATGGTATTTCATAACTATCTCCAATTCGACGAAGGTACGACCAATCTCAAACTGACACTATCAGTCCTATGCAAAATCATAAGATTATGAATAGAATCTTTATTAGCATATGAAGACTATTGAAGCAATATAGAAGAAGTCAAAAGAACGCAGCTTAGGTATATTCGATTATTGTCATTCATCGAACTGCTTCTGTAAAAATGTATGTAGACGGCAATGGAATATGAATTTGAAAAAAGTTCTGAAGTTCTTGATCTTATCTAAGTTGATCATACGTGAGATTTCATTGAAAAGTTAATTGACACAGCAGACACATGTATTCAATAAAATAAGTAAAGAGCTGTTTGAGTAGTTCACAATGGCAAAATCCAATTTGTCATCACTGTTGAAATCACCAGTAACAAGGGTTTGGAGCGCAGTATATTCACGAGTGAAAAAATTCAGTGGTGATAAGAAGGTACCGTCACCGATTCCGAGAAAAACGCCGACATTGTGGTTATTAAAATTACTCACAGCTAAGTCTAGTCGTCCATCATTATTGAAATCACCGGCAACCACTGAATAAGGATCACTATTTATTCCCGTAGAGTACACTACTGGTTTATCGAAAGTTCCATTATTATGACCGAGTAAGATCGCTACGTTAACTTTGTTTCTGTTAACAACAGCAAGATCTAGTCTCGAATCGTTATTGAAGTCACCTGTCACCAATGCATTCGGATGACTGTAGGATGCTAATGTGAATGACTCTGAAGAGTGAAAATGTCCAGTTCCATCATTTAGGAACGCTTCGCCATCGTCACCGTACTCCTCAACACCTACTAGATCTAAGTGACCATCATTATTAAAGTCACCAACAACAACAAATGTTACTTGAGTTAAAACATTAGAAGAAATATTGATCGGTGAATTGAAATGACCGTTACCGTCGCTGATAAGTACGCATACTGCTGGATTCATTCCCGTAACAACAATATCTAAATAATCATCACCATCAAAATTCCCAGTAGCAATCGAGTACACCGAACTACCGGTACCGATATAAAATATCGATGCATTTTGAAAACTTCCATTTCCACGATTCAATAGAATCCCTATAGCTCCATCCACGTAACTACCGACAGCCAAATCTGTCAGATTATCATTATTGAAATCACTCGTAGTAAGCAGTTGCGCATAAGTGCTATAACCACTCAAAAATGTTGTTTGTGCGGTGAATGTTCCATCGTTGTTACCGAGCAGTACACCTATATTATCTGGCTCTTGATTACCAAAAGCAAGATCGACATGACCATCTCGATTGAAGTCTGCCGTAACGATCGAATTAGGCTGAGCGTTGAAGCCGGTCGAATATGTACCGAGTAGTTGAAATGTTGGCGAGCACATTAACGCTAGAAAAAAAAGAATGGTGAGTATAACGAATAGTATGAAAAGAAAATTATTTACACCACTGTACAGACATACAGAAATGCTACAATATCATATTCATTTCATCCAAACTGTTGAGTTCTACACTATTCAAAGTGATCATTCCACTCTGCTCATCATATTTTTTTGTCAGTAGTATAGATCTTGACACAATATTTACGTTTGATATACGAACCTGCTGTAGTGCTCTCTTTTGCTATTGTCGAAGTCGTTTCGGTGTTGGTAGTCATCGTTGTAAATGCTAATAAACACATGATGGAAGTTTTATTTAAAAAAATGAGCGATTTTTTGTCTATGCTCACGTCTATGTTCGTGTGGTTAGTATACTCTTATTGTACTCTGATATCGAGCAAATGAGAAAAAAAAAGTAAACATACCTGTTAACGAAGTGTGGTCTTTATCACGTCGAGCCAAGTACACAGATGTTACAGTAATAGATGCTATCATCAGCACAATCAGTATCATTGTAAAGACGAAGCACGGTAATATTCCTCGAAAAGAATCCGATGTTGGATGTGCATCACTAGGAGAACTATCGGTAGTGTCAACATTTTGCACTGAATCTGCCGTCATTATCATAGCAATTGGAGATTTGGGTTGAACAAGATGTCGTCGTTGTTTTCGCCATCGATAAATTTGAGTGAGAAAACTAATGATCTTAGGACATATCCATTTCAAGATCAACGATAAACCACCATACAAACCAAGTATCACAGTCGCAGTGTAGAGTGAATCGAATTGTTGTATATACGAATATGAGCATGAGCTAGGTGAACATTGATTGAAATATCTCAAGTAGTCGCTCGATATTGCCCATTTCTCGATAAAAACTTCATTAACAAGATCGATGACAGTTGTGCCTACAGAAAATCGACTAGTGTTTGTAATAAGTGGTTCATGAGTATTGGCAATGATGGCATCGCTATTGTTCATCGTATATTGTAGGATGAGACCAAGACACGTCGAATTATAGAAACATTCGAGTGTCGAAGCAAGGAATGCTTCATTTGGTGTACAACCCATTTTGAGACCTTGAATTGGCACGAACGAGGGCAAACTTGTCGTGACAAATCCAGCTTGTGTAGTGCAACTCATATTCAGCGCACAGGAACAATTGTTGTCGTATGTTATTGCGCGAGTTATCGCGCTCGAATAAGAATTGTTGAGCCACCATGGATCAATAAGCTGAAAGTTACTCCCGTAAGCGGATATGACATCATTTCCATGATTAGTAATTCGAAGTAAAGATAAAGCACGATTGAACACGACAGAAGCTTTGAATCTGTTTTGGTCAACAGCGGACTCAATCCGTGTCTGAAACAGTTCTGGTGAAAGAAGTTCATTGGTGACGAAGAACGATGACAAAAACTGAGCAAGTGATCTGTTCACCGACTTAGTAGTTTGGCGACATAATCCAGAAAGAAACTGTAAATGCGAGGAGAGAAAACGACGATAATCGTTCATTGGGTAAGCAGACAGATCAGACACTAGTTTGTCCGTAATATTAGTTCGCCATTGTTCCAAAACAAATGGGCCTGAGCATATCTTTAAGAAGTTAACCATAATATAAATTCGATCTATTAGACTGTTTACCTGATGAAACGTTGGTTTGATGTGTACAAAGTTATCATACGTCCATGAAATGTATGAACAACGACACTGGAGAGCGTCTCCGTGATCACGCCGAAGATTGCTGTACAGATTGAACGTTGGTTTCACGAACACTTTTGTGATAATTCGAGGTCGAACAGCAGTGTACAGTGGCAAAATGATGACGCTCACGAGGAGAAATACAATGTAAAAGCGTGTGGTTATTTTACCAAGATAGATTGCATCTTTTCGATCCATACGACTTCCAAAGCTTCGTAAGGGAAAAATATTTAAATTGGCTAGTCTGGTGAATATTAGCCGGACAACTTGACCGGATAACACCTTGATTCTGTCGGACATTTTTAGGCTTTCTAGAAACGAAACAAAACAAAACAAACAAGCGATGTTTAGAGTGTCTAACAAGAAAATGATTATTCCGGGCTATTCGTCAATCAACAAATTTCTCTCATTACTTTGTTGTTCTGGATCTCGTTGCTGACTGTTCTTTGATTTGAATAAACCATAAGCAGTAGCTATCAGTAGAGGTATGATGATTCTGAGTGCAGCAGCAAGTCCGCCAACAGTTGAAATCAACGTGATTACAATGCTTAGAAAATCATTGCTTCGTCTAGTGTAAGAATAAGTGCATTGGACTGGCGCACATGCTTGGTAGTATTGATCAAATGAGAAGGATACATTCCACTGCTCAATCATCAGTTCTTTTACTATCATCGAAAGGAGTGTATCGGGGGGAAAGCGACTTTTTGCCGAGTCATAAGCGAGTGCACGAGGTCGAAAACCTGGTGGATCTATACTAAAAGCACGATAAGAGCGGTTGATATAACTGTCATATATGGTCAGACATGAATCCAAATAATAACATTCGAGTGTGGAGAGTAGCAGAGAATCGACGATAAAACAGCCCATGATTGATCCTGGCATGCGATAAGTACTGTTGCTGTAGACATAATAGCCACGCTGCAGAACGAGAACAGCAACCGTAACAGGACTGTAACAATTAGGATTAATAGCGCAAATACAGTGATTCGCTGCTGTCCTAGTATCTATCGGACCGGTAAGTTGAAATTGGATCTAAATAGAAGTAATTGACTTTACCTTTGCCTTTTACAAAACCCCCGTCCTATCTGATTTCTCAGTTCGCTAATATTTTAGTACAAAACACTTCTAACTTTTAGTCTTTTATGGAAGGGTGTATTAATCACAAGAATAACTCTAGAATTTTTAGATCAACAGACCTGCAGCAGTGTTTCATTAGTGATCTGGTTTCGTGTCGTCGAAGCAACCAGCTTGGCATTGTTAAGCATTGTGTAAGGTTGATCTGTTTGCGTGAAAAGTCGCATGGCATCAACAAGAAGTGCAAAATTAGTGATCAATGTTTCAGTGAATTCATTCACTGTTGTATTCACTTGACTGGTAAAATCAGCTTGGTTGATAACATTCAAAGTGACCAGTGATTGTCCACCAAACCGTTGTATGGCATCAGTAACAGTTTTGTAACTGAGTTGGCATAGCGTAGACAGTAGCAAGAAATGACGCATGCCTAAACTATTCCATTCAGTGAGTGGATAGTTCAGGAAGGTGGCATCGAGATAATACAGTGATGAACTCCAAAGTTGGCTGACGAAGTCGCTGGAACACACCTGATGAAACGTTGGTGCCCATGAAATTAGGACTTGATACGGTATGGCTACGCTTGAACAAGGGCATTTGAGCATATTCGATTGCGAGCTCTGCAAATCTATGTATGTCGACAATGAAGGGCGAGGAACAATCATCACAGTTGTTTCAATACTGAGTGAAGTGGACAGAATCAGGGCAAATATGGAGGCTGAAATGATACAAAATACATGTTAATCGTTTATTTCGAGTCGGTCGATCCCGTTGTGATCCTTCCTTGAGACTAGATCAAACTAATACATTATTTTTCTGTCGAAATCAAACTTGCGAGAGCGGTTAAGTACATCCGCGTAGTGACACGTTGTCGTTCGATATCTGTCGCAGTGCGCTTATTGATCGACTTGAACAAATTGATTTGTTGTATAAATAGAGCGAATATTCTGATTTGCGTTACACCGCTCACTAGCAATTAACAATGATTTATTTTATAAAATACTTCTTTTCGAGATCCTAAAACGTACCTACGGCTGGACTGATATGAATTGAATGACATGGCACTTTTGAAAATATTCTCACTAAGAAAACTGCGAGAAGACGCAGAAGAATAGTCAAACCACCGTAAAGACCGAGCAGTAGAGTAACAGTATAAGAAATATTAACCTGAACAGTCTCCGTGTAAGTACAAGACAATGGCGCACACTGTGTGAAGTATTGGGCATAGTTGATAGTCGTTGTCCAATTATCAATGAACGATTGATTTAGGAGCGTTTTCAGAGTAACACCCGACCGTGGCGAAGATAAAATCTGGCCAGAAATATTGACATCCATCTACAAACACAAAAAAATTATGCAACAAACTTGACTGTTCGAAAGTATATCATTACCTGATTGAGACTGGGAAAATAGCTCATGAAATGGGTGAGACAAGTAGTATTGTATAGACAGTCAAGTGTACTAGCTAGGAGAGCATCAAGTGCGTTGCATCCACCGAAGAATCCATCGACTGTTGCAGAAGCCACTGGTTCGAAATGCGGAGGAAGCTTAGGCCAAGTACCGTGGTTGACTGCACTGTCGTAAAGTGGCAATGAATAGAATCCAGCTCGCGTTAACGAACTTTTCGAGCGACACGATGATCCATACGAACTGGCACTGGAGGAAGCGTTTTCGTTATAAAAGTTAGTACTGTCAAATAAATATAAAGTTAATCGACCATTCAGTGAGTATATTGTAAGTAACATATTGTTCTGAAGAGCAGAGGTTAGAAAATTTGATCGCGTTGATATTTGAAGAAATTCTAAAACTGTAGTCAACTGAACAGGAGTCGTCGTTCGAACAAGATCAATGCTTGCCATAGTATGAAAACGAACATTATCCTCTTGAAGAAGCTGAGCACTGATGAGTTGTTCATTGCTGAAGTCAGTGAGAGCTTGTAAGACTATCTCTTGAGAAATAGAACAAAGAGCAGCAAGAAGTTCGAACTAAATAGAAATGAATCGAATTTATATTCTTTTTCTCAACAATGTTCAGAATAGCATGACTATAGGTAGACGAAGTGTAAACAAGAGTTTTTCACTATTACCCATGTTCAATAAGGCTTAAACTCGTTTAACTCACCTGAGAGCTACCTGTTTTCCGGAAATCCATCACTAAGTATGCACTGGCATATTCCATTTGTAATGCTTTAATCCATTCATTGCTCACAAAGATACTTGAACATACGGGATGGAAAGTAATGTTGTTCGAAACAAACTCCTTGTGTGGAACAACAGCTGTACTACATGGGCAAGCCAAAGTGTCGCTATGTTCGAGGTAAAGTTCGTCGAAAAGTATCGGAGTCATGTGAGACATAGTGATTACTTGATTGCGAGGAGTGACCAGGGCAATGAATGAAAGTATATAAAGAGTGACTAGAAACAGAGAATTAATCTTCCAATCTTCTCCTATTCAAAGTGAATTGGATACACTTACCGACGAGAAGGGCAACATACACATAAGTGGCATATCGTTGCCTTTTAATAAGTACAGACGAGTCTTTCAATACAGCGCTATCATTCTCATTGTCTTCATAATCATCTTCTTCGGATAGAAAAAGATTGTAATGATAAATGTATTCATAAAACCAGAGGAGTAGCGCTTTGCCGTTCATGTTTATTTTGAATCAATCTACAATGATATTTTTCCTATTTATTCTAAGTATAAAGTAATTATATAATGCGTCTTTTGCGTTGCAATAACACACGACCCATCTGTACAAAAGCTTTCTTCTCAATAGTCACCTGAGTGACGACTCACATGAAGATCGACGTTCTTATTGTTAGCATTTTTTCTTTTTCTTTTCTCCGACACAACTGCACGTATGAAGTTACTTCTGTTGATGTATGACCAAAGCATTCTCTTCGTTCATTCGGCGAATGATGGTTTTCTTGCTTTCCGGGAAAGACAATCGAAGTTGTTCTGCGTGAGAAAATACGTACTTTCTTTATTGTTACCAGACCTCGCTAACATACAGCAAATGAGAAGGAGCGTGGAGTAAATTGTGTTACCTATTTCTTTTTGACGTAACTGCATTGTTTTTGCTCTATCATTCTTTTATTCGCAATATAGATATTGACTTTTTTTCTTTATTATTTTCGAAATCGAAACTCTATTCGGTTCAATACTGTTACATTGTCAAGCGTACGATTACTTTTAAGAATGGATTTAGACTTGACTAACAGAAAATCCATACCCTCAACCGAGGGAGACTACGATGTTGATTCTGATTCACCAGCAAAGGTATAGTGCACATCACTATACTTATCTCGTGCAAAGACATACAAAAATTTCAACGATTCAGTGCCCGTATTATGATAAAAGCGCTCAGCATGTGCTGGTATCCATACTGTTGTACCTGGTCCAACATGTTTTTCCACTCCATTCACCGAAACAATTCCATTTCCACTTAAAAAATAGTACCTAATCAAAGAAGAACTTGAAAACAAAAGCACGACAAAAAATTG